>VXBR01004847.1:37832-192728 GCA_013400215.1 Cisticola juncidis | reverse complement strand
CGTGCCGCTCACAGGCGCATCTGCGCTCTGATTGGCGGGGCTGGCGGGGGGTGGGCTCTTCCGCGGTTACGAGGCGCCGGCCGGCGGTGGTGCGGCAGGGCTGCGGGAGCGTGGGTGGCGCCTTCTCCGCCGGGGACGGGCGCGTTCGGGCGAGATGGAGCCGTGAGCAGGTGAGCGCGGAGCTTCGGCTCGGCAGAGACCTGCGAGGCGGCCTCGGGGAGGGCGAGCGCTAGACAGAGGAAGGGTGGGCGCGGGCCCGCCCCGAGGGGGCTCCCCGTGCTTGGGCACGGCCTCTTCCCGCGGGTGCGGGGCGGCTGCGCCCTCTCCGCAACCCGTGCGCTGTGTCCTTGCTGCCCCGGAGCGCTCTGCGCCCCTCCCCGCCCTTTCCCCTGGGTAGGTTCCTGGGCGTTCCGCGGGTCGATGGGGGGCTCTTTCCGACGCTCGAGGCTGGGCAGTGCTGACAGGGTTTCGCAAGGATTTGGGCAGCAGCCGCCGCCGTGTCCTGCTATCTCCACCGGGCTCCCTTGAGCGGGGTTGATTTTCCACCCTGGGAAGATACCTGACCGTGTTGTGTCTGGGTGCTTATTTGAGGTAACATCCGCGTGTCTCAGCCGTTTGTCTTCTCTGTGACTGTAAAATCTTGTATCGAAGAGGACTGTAATTTCACGTCTTCCCTGATCACGGATGACAACTGACAATTCTATGTGTGTGTCAGTGGAAATAACCCTCCTGAGACCTTTATGATCTGGATCTGTGTCGCCTTACGCTACATCAAGCAAACTTTGTGTTCAAACGGTTCTGTGTGGTTCCGTTTTACAAAATGAGCCTTGAGTGAGCCGAATAAAGGGTTGCAGGTTTGCTGCTGCTTATAGCAATCCCTTTCTGATATCATTTTTCCAGACAGCATCAAGGCCTGTGCTGTGAAACTGCATTTTAATCTACCATCCATAGAAAATATATTTTGAAGACGTTAAAAATATTTCTGAGTTTGTAGTTTATTTTCGGTATCTTGGAATCCAAAATGTGCGTTTTGTTTCTTGATAGGATCTGAAGACACAGCTCTGAACATTTGGAGAATATAATATATAGCTATTCTGGGCTGAATGTGTACATTCCAATATTCTGTCTATATTTAAAATTTGTATTTGACATCAGAGCTACTTGTGGCATAGCTGACTTACTGGAAGTGTGTTTTCTAGTTATGTGTTTGTTTTCATGTCAAAATACAAATGAGCCAGTGATTTTAAAATCTATGTGCTGCTTACACAAAGCTCCTCACTAAGTTTCTGTAAAGAGACATTTCTGTAAAATCCATACAGTTGAACTGGTAGATGTGTAACGCCTTTAGATCTTCATAAGCATTTCCAAAATATTTCAGTCATTACTGAATATGAAATGAAAGGGACACTGATTTCTTCCCATTTGTTGCAGTGATTTAATGAGTGATCTAATAGTTGTGATTAAATAGAATCTAATAATAGAATTTAAAATAAGTGTGTGATCCGAAGCTGACTGTGAACTCCTTTTCTGTTCTTTAGATTTGCGCTTTCAGCTGAAAGGAGAAAAAGACTTGGTGCTAAAAGCAAATGCCTTAAGCTTTCAAAAAGTAGGCGAATTTGCCCTTCTTACTAACCAGGTATTGGCTTATTGAGCCCTTTCCAGTCCTTCCTCACTTATAATTTAGAAACCAAATGTGATTTCAGGAAAAGAGTGAAATATTGCCAGTTACAGCTTCTTGAGCATTACACTATTCTGTACAAAATGTGTGCAGTGCTTTGTCTGCTGGTTCCAACAGTTGTGGAAGCAGCTTTAATTTCTGTTGAATTAAGGCTATCCACTCCTATCATCGTGTGGAAGAAGGCTCCCAAATATTCAGGCAACAAACAGATAATAAAATAAAATGCAGAGAAAGGCCATACAGAAGACTTTTTGATGTGGAATGAAGAGAATATGGCATTTTTCCAAAAACAGGCTTTAATTTTTCCTTCTCTTGAATATGAAATAATATGAAACTCTTAGGACTGAGGAGGAGTGCTTCCTTGCTTCTGGGTTTTTTTTTTTTGGTTTTTTTTTTTTTATTCTGACTTCTACTGGCATGGCAAAGCAACAGGATTTTTCACAAACTTTCCTTGAACCACCAGGTGAAATGTACATTCAGGCAGTAAAAGTACCCTTTAATTTAATGATGATGATAATAATAATAGCAATCCCTACTGGATTTCCTTCACTACTGAGCCATTATTAAATTCTTTTATGGTATTTGGTGGGGAAAACAGCAGCTGTATTAGAGAGAGAGAAATATCAGAACAAAAAAGGTTGGGATGTTGGAGCACGAAGGAGATGAATTCTTAATGATGTGTCAAAACATCACAAGATTAATTGTTGCACTCATTTGGAATGTATAGGGTGTCTCCTTATATGCTTTTTACCTCAAAAGCACAATTTATAGTGACTCCAACACTCTTCTGCCTTTACTCTCTATATTCAGCTGTCATTCCTGTGCTGTAGATAATACAATTGGACTATCTCAATGTCTGTTTACTTACTGATAACTCAGTATTTGATTAAGATCCCTTTTGAGGAGTACTGTTGATTTCCTCCATGTAAAAAGTGGTGATAATTAGCAAAGCATATTACAGTGATACAAAGCTCTTCATTTTAAGATTTTTTTTTTTTTGGATCAGTTCAAGAGTGTTGAAGAGGAAGGAGAAAAAGCAATTGTTCAGCAGTCTCAAACTGTCAAACACCTACTCTGGGAAAGCCAAATCTAATTATCTATCTAATTATTTCCTGTTGGACGTATTGCTGGACTGCGACTGCAAACAGAGGATGTGGTTACATAGACATTTCTTTCAGTGGTAGGGCTGTCTTAAACAGCTTATATTCCCATTTGCCTTTTTTTTCCCCTCCCCGCCATGTGCTGTCACCTCAGTAGTGATGTGGAGTCTGTGGAGCTGCATGCTAGCGTGCATGCTGCATACTAGGCCAGGCTAGAGACTTGATTTTTTAATCTGGGCATGTTCTATTCCTCTCCCCCTCAGACCCCCTTAATAAAAAATGGGGGAGAGCTGCAGGAATGCATAGCTGGAGTGGAGGAGTGGATTAGTAAGAGCTACAGCTAAAAAGAGCTATAGTTAAAAACTGTTCCTATGATTCTTCTTTTATGTGTGAATGTCAGTTGAAATGGATGAGTTTGTGTGAATTCAGAGACTCATTTGTTTATCAAATACTCTGTTCAGTTCTTCAGGGATGTTGTATGTGTGGTTAATGTGTATTTTACCTTCCAGCCTTTGAATGCTTTCTGCAGTGCAAACACTGTTAAGTGCCTTCTTCAGGGGAAATAAATGGCATTGGGATGAGTACAATTTTCATTACCAGACTTAGATGTGCTACAGTTAGAGCCTTCTGATTTTTAAACGTGGGTTGTTCTTGCGGAGGGCAAACAGTGCACACAGCTTGTACAGGAGGCTGCCCTCAGTCTGATACTCTGTTTTCAGATGTGAAGAAACAAGGCTGCTAACAGTATTTCACTTCCTTTGATCCTTTCCTATTTTTTGTTCAAGATACTTATTTTCCACACAGACGAATCTTAGAATTTGTCACTTAGTGAAGTAACGTAATTGTTTAAATTATTTTGGTTTATCTTTCAGAAATTGGTGTAATGAATTTAGTTTGTGCAGCATTCCTTTCCCTTTCCCTCCCCTATTTTCTTGTGTGTGTGTGTGTGTGTGTGTGTTTGTGTGCAGCATCATTATTCTTGTGCGAAGAAATATTTTGGATTTAGGCACACAGCCATATTGATAACATCTCTGCAAGAAGGTGATAGATTCATAAGTCTTTTTAAATCTTGAAAGCTAAAGGCTGAGTTTTTAATTGGAGATTCCTGTACCTTAAACTCATGCCATCCATCTGCTTTTACTCTCTTACTACAAACTAGAGTGTTGACTACTTCTGCTTATCCCTCTTAATTAACTTGTGCTCCCTATTTCGGCCTGTTTGGGCCCTGCTGATCCAGAAAAGCACAGTTTTTGTGGAGTACAGCAGAGAAAGTGTGGTAGCTGCTGCTATGTGTGCCAGCATGTTATTTGTTAACAGCTGATCACTGAGGGCTGCCTTTTTGGCACTGAAAGAAAAACTTTCTCCTGGACATGGTCAGGCTTTGCTGCTGCTGTTGTCTCTGCCTGCCAGGGACCCATGTTGAAATGTATAAGTACCACAGTGCAGGGGCCCTGACATAAAGCAGTGCCGAAACTTTCCTATTTAGCCACTTTCTAGTGAGGCAAACAAGTGTGCTGACTACACATCATCTTCAGAGTATCTTCATGTTAGGGGAAAAGGAAAATGAAATGTTATGTCTAGTTCTGTAAAATTAGTTTTGGTCTGGGACAGTCTACATCACAGATTGTTTGAACCTCAAATTAATGTTTCCTATAATATATCGCAATTGTAACTAGTTATAGACACACAAGGCAGGGGATATGTGGTTCCTTGAGTCCTATCCTTCCCGTGGTTTAGTGGAGCACTGAGGATATATCTTCATCTTGCATGACTGATCCATGTGGATGATACCCTGTTTCGGCTGACTCAGATGAGATCATCCTTTACACACAACCATAGCCATGTTATGATGAATTCATTCGCTGTGCAGTTGTTTATATGTGTGATGGTACAGCTCTGAGCAAAGATGAGACAGGATTCACTTTTTGTCAATTACAGAATCTCTCCTTCAGGCAGAAAGTTTTGGGAAAAAAATCAAAATGTTCTACTTGAATGATTAAAAATCCCCCCCTATTTTTGCCTTCCCTTGTGATCTTTATAGCAAGTTTCCCAGCAGAATGTGATTACAGTCCAGATGATAACTTAGTTTCTATTTCTGTAAAGATGGACCTGCATTCATATGAGAGTTTTCTCTGAGTGACTGGTAGGGCCATGTTAATCTTAGGCCTAATGTAACTGTATCTAAAATCACTCTCATATGTCCTGTTGGACATGATTTACAGGAGCAGATCACTTGAGTCTGAATCTTTTAAAATCCTCTTTCTAAGAGACAGTCTGTGTGTTGAAAGGCTGGATATGAATTCTGCATTGTCATGTTCTGATCAAACTTAGGGGTCACGTCAGTCAGTTTCTGTGTTGTTCAGGCATGCTGAAACTCCAAGTCACCAGTGAAGGCAATACACCATTGTAATCACTGGAATAGCAGCCATTTGGCTTGAACATGTAAACACCGACATATAAACTTTTCAATTGGATCGAGAAGTTTATCAGCAAAATGAAACTTGGGCATTTCTTAGAGATGACACTGTTTTTTTCAGAAAATCTAGGACAGTAGAGTTCTGCCTGCACTGACTGCAGTGAGAGGAAGGAGGAGTGTTGGAGGAATGTTTTGATTGTGCTGTGGGCAAAGAATAGCAAAAGCAGTTTAACTGGGGAACTTTGCCAGAAAATGTTTCAGTTAACAGATTAGTCTTTGCCCACTCACTGCAGCATAGAAGGAGCAGTAAAGAGCTTGTCTTTCATTACAGTTGTAATGTTCTGCTAAATATTTGTGAAGTTTGACTTGTTAATTTTGAAGGCAGGGTGTGTCTGTGTTTTATGTTGTTTCATCTCGAAGGTGGATTGAAATTCCATGGAGTGAGTGATTAAGAATAATGATAGGAACATATTATACCTACAGCGTCTCTTATCTTGATAGCACACACATTTTAGAAAAAAAAAAAAGATGACTGTTCATGCCTATTGCAAGTCAGTTATCTCCTGTTTGGGGTTCAGATGACCAAGCAGTAAATTGCAGGATGCAATACTTTTACTGTCTCAGATTGAGCAGGAGCTTTGTTGGCAAATGGGACCGAAAGTTATAAAGTTGACCTTTTATTGGCCAGAGTGTCTAGAATGGAACTTTAGTTCTAAGTAGAGAAAGTAAGAAAAATGTCTGATGTCTGTGAGGGTGCATTTTGAGAGGGAGAACAAGGATCTCTAGGCACCTGAGAAGGCTAATGGAAGTGTTGGAAAGTCAGGAGAGGTAAATAAGCTAAGGGCAGGAAAGTACACACTGAAGAAAATACAGAGATTATTTTGACTGGTTATGGGGTTTCACTTCCATAGAAAATTAGCAGATTCCCTGTACCACGACAGGCAGATCATGAAAAAACTTACTGTTGGAGCTGTCTTGACTCAACTGAGACTCTGGAGAACATGGATTTTAACTGCTGGAAACTAAATGCAGCAGCATGGTGATTGAATTGGAGGATAATATTCAGTGAACCAAGATTACTGGAAATTAGGGCTTGGCCAGCAGAAATCTTCAAATGAAATGCAATTCTAACTTTTCCACACTCCCCTGTTGTAAAAAGTGGTTTTAGCGGTACCTGAGTCTCCAAAAAAACCAACAAAACCAAACAAAAAATCCCCAAACAAGCAAACAAACACAACCCCCCCACACCCCCCAAACAACAGCAAAATAAGAATTAAAAAACAAACTACACCAAAAACTTGCACTGAAGTCAAGATTTAATATATGGATAGATTTCACTCCCTTAAAATTTGTGATTTAAAGAACCAACATCACAGATAAATTGTGATATTACGTGCTTAATGCTGTCAAGAAGAATGTTGCAGCAAAATTGTTTTGTTAAATTCTCGGGTACCTTGTTCATCATGTTGGAACAGCAAACTCTTAACAGTGGTTAATTGTTTACTATTTTTGTGGAAGGCTTTCCTTCACTTCTTGAGGCCTTTTTGCATTGCCTGTTAGGAAATCTAGGATCTGAAATTCTGTAAAAAGTACATTTCAAGTATGTACTTCATTGTCTAGTCTTGCATCATTATTGTGTTTTAGTTACAGTTGTATCAGTTTGACTGCTGGGTTGTCACATTAAATTAATTAGGTAGTTGTAAGTAATTTTGACTTGATGACAAATACTGTGAAAGATGCCAGAATGACTCCTTAGTTATGTGATAGAGCCAGGATTAATGTGTGCTGGCACATTTTATTCAGAGAAAAACAGGAACATTCTCTGAGAAGTTGCTGAAGTAGTCGTGTCCTTACTTTTTTTGTTGTTGTTTACTTCCCCCTTTTGTACCAGTATTGTAAATCCATTCTCCTTCAAATTAGTGGAGTTAAGTGGAGGAGAGTGGACCAAGTAGATGTGCAATTCATTACCTGTAGCTCCTTCTAAACAGTGTAAACAGATTAAAACAGTGTTAAGAATTAAGTTACAGTGTTTAGAATTAAACATTCTAAACAGTGTAAACAGATTAAAATTCTTTTATTTGTTGGTGATCAGAAAACTCACATTTTATGTTACGCTGACTATCCAAGCATCAAGACTAATCACTCTAACTGATCTCATTCTCTGATGCTGAAGTAGTAGAAAACTTATACTATTTTTTTCTTACTTATTTTTTTTTCCTTTTCAGTGGAACTGTGTTAATACTCATGTCCAAAGTCCGTCTGGTCTGAAGCTTGTATTTAGGGTGGTGCCTGTTTCTTTTTTTATTTTATCTTACTGACAAAATATCATGGCATCTTGGCTGCAGTTCTGTGCTTTGGATTTCTAGGAAGCCCTAAAGTCTTAAAAGCCCAGAGGAGGAAATGGAATGTAAACTTTGATGTGTATTTTTATAAAGGTGGCTAAAGGAAGTAGGACCAAACGAATGGCAACTTCTGACCCCTTTTATTGCCATTTGAAACAACAGTCTTCTAGACCCTCCAAAGTAATTTTCTAGTTAGGTACTGCTGTGTATGCCTTTTAGAATTGTATTGCCAAAGAAAAATGTGTGTTACTGCAGTACATCTATGAATTTTTAAGGTGCATGGCATGGTTCTTCTCCCCCTGCTCCAAAATGGGATTCATGTTGCTGTCTTGATAGGTCTCTGTAATGTAGTTTTATCTTTTCCCTGTTTTTGTGTGGATGAATAACTTGATGTGATAAACTAGTTATAACAGTCTCCAAGTTCTACTATCCAATGTTCAAGAATGGTTTCCATACAGGGACTAGAAAATTGAGTATATGATTTGGTGAATATTCTACCTTAATACATCTCAAATAATGCATTCTTCAGAACTGACAAAGCAGCAGTCCTAAAATTAAAGTTCTGCTCTGCAAGTAGCATGATGCGTGTATACCAATATGGCAGTCTTGATGATATTTCAACCCAACTTCTGTAGTGTGTACCAAATGAATTAAAGATTCTATTTAGAAAGAATCCCAGATAAAGGACTTGGCTCCTTAATCTTAAAGTAGAAAATGGGCTGTGTTTGGTTGTTTGTTTTTAAATATCTGACTATTTGTGTCCTGTTTTCTCTTTCAGTGACTGGGGAGAGAGCTGCTGGCATGGAAGTGAGCTGGGTTTCTCCGTGGGAACTGTGAATAAGGTATGTGTTGTGTTCTTTTTTCTGTCTTTAGTCTGCACGTTTTGTTCTTAGGTTTTGACTTGAATATTCCCTGTAGTCACTAAAAGTGAGGGATAGTATTGTTTAGAGATAAAATTTTGAATTTATATTAGTGTCAAGTGTGACAGCTGTGCAGTTAGGACTTTATAGTGTCAAGAGTATAAAGAGCACATGTGTATACTTTTCTATGCTGCTGAGCAATTAGTAAGATTTGTTGTTTCAATGAAAGAAGCAGTTGAATTTGGTATCTTTTGAATTGGCAAAGAACAGCAGCAATTTTGATTTTGCTATCCCTATACTGTATTCTTTACTCACGTTGTTTAAATTTCACATTGTTTAGATTTAGGGAGTACTTGCTACTTCTTTCGAATAAACTGGTTAGCTTAAGCAAGACAATAATACTGATCTTAGTTCCTCTATGAATCAGTGAAGAAAATTCTTACCTATTTTCAGTAGTGGGGAAATCCAAGGGTGGAAAGCCAGCTGTTGTAAGGGAAAAAGAGAACAGAAAACCTAGTAAATCAGTTGCTGGGCCTTCTACTTAATGGATGTCATGCTGCATAGCTGCATTAGAAGATGTCAATAAATGCAAAGAAATTTGAATTCCAAACCCTGTGTTCGTTGATGGGGAGGAGCGACAAAACCAGTTCAGAGTGGTTTAATTTCTGTAGACAGTGTCATATGTCATGACTAAAGAATGTGACTGGGGTCAGAAGACTTCTTGTTTCAGGCTTTGGTTTCACCCTGTACTTCACATGATGTAACTGAAAGCTGTCATTTTTCAATGGGTCTTGCTCCTCTGATTCTTTTTTCTTTGTTGGTTTAGAGGGTTTTGTTTGGGTTTTTGCTTGTTTTTAATGAGATCTGAGGAATCTGGAAATGCAGGATTCAGATTGCTATCACAATGGGAAAACAAGCATGTTTCAGGATGTAGCTTTCCATCAGAACAGCAAGCTGAATTGACTTGCTTTATGGCTGCAGAGTCACTTCTTGAAGGAGAAAAGGTGAGGATTTTAAATTGTGGTGTGGTGATACAATATGGACATAACAATCTCAGTCACAGCCCATATCAAACCGTCATGGGTTATCACTGGCCAGATGTTAATGCACCCATGAATATAGGTTTTTCCCTAACAACTACTGTGGGATGTGATCAGGAACAGAGCAGAGCAGGCCCAAACTTTGAAAACAGAAAACAAAACTTTATTACATTACATAAGAACAGAGATAGAAGGTAAAACTCCAAACACACACAAAAACAGAAATGAAAAATTCTCACAACATTTCTTCTCCTCCCCCAGTTTCCACCCTTTACATGTTACCCTCCATGGACCAAAAACTTGGGTTTTAAATCAAACAGTCACCACTCAAAGAAAACTAATCTTCAATTCAGCAAGGTAGAGAGGAGTCTCTCTTGCACCACAGACTGCTCCTCAGGAAACACAGGTCCACCCTTTGTGTGTTTCCATGTCACCCGTGGCACCGCCCGGAGGAGTCTGCCAGGGTGACACTCTTTTTTCCATGTTCAGTGCTCTCACCACTGTCCATGGGCCAAAACTGCATATTGGGCTCTTTTAAGGATGCTTCCGTGCCAATCTCCTCTTTTTTCCCCTGGGGCCGAGGGTTTCTTCTCTGTGAGCAGAGGGCGCCACCACACCCTCCCCCTCTCTCCTCTGTTCGCTCCACTCCTAAAGTGCCAGTCACTGTGGCAAAGTTGAGCCGGCGGCATCCACCCAAAAAATGCAGTTTATGTTCAAAGAGACTCGAGTTCAGTCTATGGCTAACATTATGCAAGAGAAGTCCAGCCTAAAAGCCACTCCCCTTCAATCTCTGCCCATCTGGGGGTTCTTTTCATCTTCCTTTATCATCTCGGTCCCAGGCTGTTTCTCTTTCTTCTGAAACCACCAGTCATGAGAATCAAAGTCTGGGAAAAAAGTTTCCTTCTGCCAAGAAAGGGTTAACAATTTCTGGCTCCTGGCAGGATCCCAGACTCACCATCTCTTTACACAGCGGGGGCTTCTCCTCTCCCCTCCCCCTGCTCTTTCTTGGCTGCTGGCTGCTGCCGATGTTCGAAACTCTGAAGCAGCAGTCTCTCTCCTTGGGGGAGTGGGGGGAACAGGACGGAAGGCAGCTCCACAGTTTTCCACCCCTCCATCCTGGATGGGGCCAGCTCAGCTCCAGTCTTGTTCACTCTCTTCCCGCCCTGGGGCTCTGGCTTACCTTGGCTCGGCAGCATGGCTCCCCTCCCCCACCCAGCCATGTGGCTGGGCAGGAGAAAGAGACGGAGATGTTTCTCTGCTGAAACCGGAATCCAAAAGAGGCCAAACCCCCGGGAGTCCCTGCTTTTAACCCCTTGTGTCCTCAGAGGTGTTTCCAAACCTCCCAGTGGCCAATCCAAGTGCCAGCACAAAACCTGACCACTGATTGGCCTGCCCACAACCCCCTGGAAAATTCACCTCCTCCCCAGCCACGACACAAACTGAATTAGATAAAATAGAAAGCTACTTCCTCAGACACACAAAGGTAAATTGCCAAAAAACCTTGCCAAAAATCCTTCAGATTCTAAAATTTTGCAGTTTTGCCTGCTGCTTTGTGCTGCAGTGAGTGCTTGTGACAGGAACAGAACTGATTGAAATTACTTTATTTTAATTCTTCCTTTTCTGTTAAAAATGTATAAATATAAAACTTCTTTCTTTTATTTTTGTGAAGATTTGTTCCCTGAGCTGTCTTTCCTGTCTTGCCTAAATCACCATTTTATTATGCCCTGTGTCATCCTGTTCTAGACCCAAATTTCAATTCTTCTGAATTCAACTGTCTGAAAGTGTATTGGTTCTTCTGAGGCCTTTACTTCCATGCTTCTCTCGTCCAATGATGTTCTCATCCCAGTCTGCTCTAAACCATATTCAGCAAGAGTT
Organism: Cisticola juncidis; assembly: GCA_013400215.1. Lineage (NCBI taxonomy): Eukaryota > Metazoa > Chordata > Aves > Passeriformes > Cisticolidae > Cisticola > Cisticola juncidis. The sequence continues at coordinate 181,417 of VXBR01004847.1, read as the reverse complement.
CCTTCATACTTTTTCAGCTGTGAATTTCCAAGTCAAAGCTCACATCTGGCTGCAGATCATCAGCATAACCTTTTCTAGTTTGCTGTAGCCTCCCTGTTTCCATTGGTTGTTGGCATCTACTGCCACATGCCTTTGCTGCTGGCTGGATCCATTGCTTCCACTACTTGCCCCTATGGGGTGAGGAGGAATGCTTTGCCTTTAACATGAAGGAAAGTTTAGAAGATGCATCAGACAACGATTGCAAGAAAGCCAGCCAGTCAGAAGGTGGTGGAAAGCAGACAGTCCTGTTCTAAATACACTGCAGTTCATCATGCATTTCTTTGGCAGCAGTGCAGGCTCAAACAGCTTGCTTCCTTTCTCAGCTCCCTTTGTTTTGCTCGCATAGCTGTTTTTGTGGCCATGGTGAACCACTCTGGGGAACACATCCTCCTGAAAAGAAATGTTTTTCTTTAGATTATTTTTCATCTGGTCCAGTACATGTTGTCTCTGTAAGATTTGTGCTGGTTTCACAACGAGGAAGGTATGAGAGTGGGGATGTGCAGCAGATTGCCAAAGCTGGCACTGCTGCTAGATATTTAAGTGTGCTCTTTGACATCACAGTTAAGTTGATCTTTCAATGTGCTGCTCTTGCAAAGGCAGGTCAAACCTCTGCACAGCCTTGCACTACTTCTTCTTCCTTTGCATCAGAGCTGGTGACTGTGCAGCTGCAGGGCACAGCCAGCCAGCCGACTGATCCGGGCAAAAATCGCAGAGTGAATCATCTGCTGGTTCGGCTGACCTGAGTCACCCTGTGGGTGCATAATCATTAGATCAGACAAAAGGAAAGCAGCAGGAACCAACAGCTTGATAGTAGTAGGCTGAATTCTTCTTTTAAATATGATGTTGAGCTCTATCGTGACCGAGGCCTAGAATACATTAGTGTACCCACTGACACGTGACACCTGAACTTGACATTTCTTTTCTCTCTTTTGTTCCTTGAACTTCAGCAAAAATTGTTATTTCTTCAGTAGCTATCATCTTTAGTCTCACAAACTAGATCATTCATTCAATACACTGAGAGGTATGAGAGAATTAGGTGTCAATGAAGGACTTCACCAGTTTGAGGCTTAACGTCCTCTGAAATTAGAAGGATGTTGTCCTCATTCATGCTTTGAACTAAAGGAAGAACTTCAGATGGAGAGTTTATTCAAATCCCAGCAAGGATTGTTTGTTCTAAATATTGTTAATCTCAAAACTAGCTTTGGTATTATCAGTTCTATATATACCCCAAGTTCCATGAGCTTGAAAGCCACAAAGTTCCTCCAAATACATATTGAAGAATGAGAAATATTTCTTTAAAAAATAGCTGGAATATCAATCTACATTTCTTACCTTTCTATTTGTGGCTTTAAGAAAATAATGTTTAATGATGACTTTCAAGACCTCCTAAAAACTTTCTATTCAAGCTCAGTGGAGTGAAGCAAATGGTAATGTTTTATGAAGGAATTATTTAGGGCTTGAGAAATACCATCATTGATGAGTAGTTGTTAAAATCATGTTCAAGGCTATGTTTGTCTACAGCACAAATGATTCAGTTGATTGCCTTGCACTAGATCTGCATCTTTTCTCCTTCAAGTCCTCACATTTCTATACAGATGTTCATGCCTTTTGTCTGATAGCATTGCTTGCTGGCCCAAGCATATTTTGACACTTGTACTGCTAGATTTGCTGGAGGTGGTAACAGAGAGAGATGGTGAAGATTCAAATATATCCTCTGTTACTGCAGTGTTACTGGCACAGTACACATACAGATTCGGGTTCTTTAGTTCAGATAAAGTTGTACTCATCTGTGCTTTACCAGCATCTTTGTTCCCATGTATTGCAGTCTTTATCTTTATAATACAGGCTTTGCAGTGTAGTGGCTTGTGATCATGGCAAAACAGTTTACCCCTCCAAATCATTGGTTCTAATCCAGAATGGGTTTGGTTACTTTTTGATTGTTTGTGCCCCTCTGCCTGTCCCTGCTCCCAATTACTGTGGAAGTGAAGGAAGCTGATGACAGATTCATTTTGCAGAAGTCAAATGCATGTGGAATGTGTTAAAATAAAACTCCATAATCTCAGGTAGCTTCTTTTTAGTAGTCTGCATAGTTCAGTTTCTTAACTTAAGGTGATTCCTGAAGAAGTCGTCAAGATTGTACCTCTTCCAGGATACAGTCCTTGTGATGTTTTGCCTTGCTGCTGACTCTGTTGTCTATTCTTTATGGACAGTATCATCATGTTAGCTCTCAATTAACTGGAGAGATAATTCTGCCAACAGTTGTGTACCTAAATTAAGCTGACTGACAGGAAATGAAATACTCTTTTTAATACATCTTCGTAGGTCTTCCTGTTGGTGACTTTGATATCTGAAGATCTCTTATTTTGATTGTTATAACTTCTCAAGCTAATGTGGTGCCTCTGTTTCCACCTGCTGTAATCTTCACTTCTTTTGGGTTATTCTTTTAATTTGTGATGACCTGGGGGATATAGTTGCTTTTGGGCATGTCATGTCATTCTTTTCCAGTCTTCTCAGTCGTTTTAAAGATTTGTCCACTTAAGCCACTTTGGCCCAAGATTGCCTCTTGACTGGCTGATCTTAGCTGGCATGATAATTTAACAGAAGGCTCTTAAGTTTAAAATAAAAAACCCTGTCTGCTCAAAATAGCCAGCAGCACACATGTGCTGTTGCTGTTAGGTGCTGGAGGTTGCTTAGCAATTCTTAAATCAGTAGGAAATTGCTATTGCCCTGGCAGCTTAGTCCTATGGCACAAAAAAGGGGAAAACTGTTTAGAGAGGTATCCTTTCTTGATTTGGGAATTGCATGTGTTTTGGGTTTTTCCCCCTGTGCTTTTCTGATTCTTACTCACTTATTTTAACATGTCTTTTATGTTTTAATTTGAAATTAAAATTCCTCTACGTCTTACTCTAGTTATTGAGTTTTCATGTAAGGCAAGATAATAGTCCTTGGTTCATTTAAATGCTGTCTGTCAAGATCTTAATCATACCATGAGTATGTGAGTATTTCCAAAATCATGCAGGGGCAGTAATATGCTCTCAGGAGCCAGGAGTTTTTAAGTTATGTTGCTGTAAAACACAAAACCACTGTCACAACAATACAAGCATGAACCATGACACCTGGGAGGAAACAGATCTGCTAGAGAGAAAAGTAGACGTTACTTGTAAATAATAAATGATCTTTATCTATTTCTAACTTCTGAAGGCATTTAAACACTTCAGTTTCAGATAGACAAACAAGACAGAATCAGTTTTGCACAAGGTATAAGATTAAGAACCACAGCCATAAAGAATTTTCTGAAAAATATTTCTTTTCTCAAACCTGCAAATTGCAAATAGTAAGCTGCTCTGAAGCTTGTTTTACATGGTAGCTGTTCAAGTGCATCCTCTTGCCATTGCAACACCATATCACAGTAAACATACAGGAAATCTGATTAGCTTAGTCATTGGTAAAAGCAATACTCTGCTTTACATTTACCATATGACAAAATTTCTTAGAGAAATTTCATTTAAAGCTGCTCATCCAGGATCACTGAAAGATAGCTCAAAGCCTAGAGGAAAACGAAATAGACATATACAGTATGGAAACCTCTCTGACTAACGGGAACTAGTGAAGAAACTGGGAGGGGAAAAGGAGTTGGGATTAGTTTCCTGTCATTTTAGTTGCATTAATCATCCCATCATAAGGGCAGACAAGCCACCAGTGTTGGCACAGGGAAGCAACAAAGGCATGCATCCAAAACCACCCCTTTTGGCAAGAGCCAGCTTAGACCAGCTTAGTTATATCATACAACCACATCAGTTGGTTAGATACTAAACTGGCACTGCCAACAAAAGGAGCAGTCAAGCCTGCTCATTCCTCACCTCATGTCAGCCAGCACAGGCTCACCCAGATCAAATAACTGGTATGTGTTCAATTTGACGTGGTCACACACACACACACAGACACTACTAGTTTTAATCCACATCTCTTGCTGATCTGGCTTGCCAGCCAGCCACACAAAAACTTGGTTGTCATGAGGGAGAGTAAGGCACAAGGAAGTAAAAAAAGGAAATCAGGATGACTGCTTTTGGTAGCAGTCATCTAAAGATATTATTGAATGATTTAATCTATCCGACATTTATGTTGGCTATGGACATGCATTTTAGTGACACAGCTGTGTGTGTAGTTAGCAATGGACTAGGGAACTGATTTTATTGAATACCCAGGATGGAATGTCTGTTTTTCAGCTAAATAGTTTCCCCAGTCAAAGAAGGGTAATGTAGTGACAGAAGTGAGCAGCTGGACAGTGGAGGACTTAAAGGTTGCTTTAGCTGATACTGCTGCTGTAGAACATCTGTGGTATCAAAGCTGCTCTTGTCCCAGAAGCAGCTGGCTGAAAAGTAGAAAAATGCCATGATAAAAAGCTTTTGCCTGGTAAGGATACAAATCCTTGAGGGTACTTACTCTGAAACTCTTATAGAGGATAAGAAATACTAGCTTTTAATACTGTCCATTAGCTTCTGGGTGACTCACTTAAAGATCGCAGCATGGCAACATTTCTGTATGGGAAAGTTTCTAGTCTGGTTGGAAATGACAGGAAAAGAAACATTGTAAAATTTTAATTAGGTTCTAGATATTAATGTGTGTAGCTATCTGATTGATCATTCTGTAATGACAGTTATAGAGTGGTATAACTGTCTGGGAAATCTAGAAACAGACTTACACCGATTTGCAGAAAAGGATTCCTCGTATTTTACAGGACTTCCTAATACTGTAGCATCAATGTTTATAAATCCTCCAAGCATCTTTCAAGTCCCTCTCTGTCCTCGTCAGACTTTTAATTGAAGTTTAAATCAAACTCATCCAATTATAGCTTTTCTTGTAGTCTTGAGGACTGGATGCCTTTTTTCTTTTTTTAATTGTGGCGATGTGTTCCTTACCAAAACTTGGCACTGATCTGAAAAAGAGTTCTCTTTCCCTTAGGAAGAGGCTGGATGTTTGGATGTTACTAATGGTATCAGCTGGTTCTGTCCTTGTGAAGTGCTGGCCACAAGTATTGGTGATGCTGCACAGCAAACTGCACCAGTGACCCGAGTTAGCTGGAGTGTGAACCAGAAGACTGGCTTTTACACCTGGTTTATTGTGTGTCATTGCAGAGTCCTGTACTGGCCTGAAGTGGGAGGTGATGTGGAGGAAGGAGAAGACAGGCTTACCAGATGCATTTTAATTGTTTATAATGGTTCATCCCAGTTTTATTTCATTTGTGCTGCAGCCCCACTTGGACTAACAGAATTGTTGTCCAGACTTACTGATTTTTTTTGACTGTATTTTTTTGTATTTTGTGGCGGTATTCTGGTTCAACTGTGCCTTGTGTGGAGGAATTGGTCCAGATGAAAAATTGGATTTCAGCTGAATCAGCTTTCTGATCAGTTCACAGCAAATAGCACTTCCAGCACAATTCAGGGCTTAGTGGCAGAATGAGAATGAGTGTCAAGCCAAGGTTTGCTTAAGCTGTGTTCCTTTGATGTGCGACAAACACAGACTGACATGCCAACTAGGATTAAGATACCTTCCATCTGTGTCTTTTTTTGCATGAGTTAGGAAATGTGCAGGTCCAGGTGCAATTCTAGATAGTACAGCTGCTGTGATGAAGTTTCATCAGACAATTTAATGGAGAAATTCTGGTTTATAATTTCAATACCAATTAACACCCTTTAGTGTGGTGTTGCTTAAGGTCACATATCAAAATGGTGTGTGAGCATGGGTCTCTTGCTCCTTGTAGCTGGCTCTGCTGGACTGCTTTTACTGTGGCTGGATACTGTGCTTTTCCATAAGTGATACTTTTCAGTAGTCTGGCTAATGTCAATATACTGATTAGGGAAATAACACTGTTGTTGAAGTGGTGTTAGATATGTGATTTTCCTAGTTCATCATACAGGTAAAATTCCTCTAGAAAAGAAAATCCACTATGTTAGAAGTTCTTAAGACATTTGCTGTTTACCCAGTTGAAGCAGATCTTGAATATTTGAGACATGTCAAGTTTTGTTGGTTTTTTTTTTCCCTTTTAAGAAGAGGAAGGAAATCTTTCTTTTCTAGGGTAGACTGAGGACGGGAGGTTTAGAATTCTGCCATTCCATATCCGTGTGGGGTGAGTGTTAGGTATGTTTGTCACCTGTTTGTGATTTCATGCCTGGCTGCACTTGCACTTCCTCATGATCTGACCACCATGAACTAGGTGGAAGTGTAATGTCTCCAGTACATCTCCTTCCATAAAGCAGATTGGCTTCGGCTCTGCTAAGATGGCAACAGCAGCCCTTGCTAGACAGCCTCCTACCTGGGCAATTACTCTTCCTTTTAGCCTCTTTTCATAGGGTCTTCCATCTTACAGGGACAGGGTCTGAGGCCAACTATGTTGATTGTGTTTTAACTCTTTCCAGCCTTTGCAAAGGTTGTTGTGTTGTACCAAACTCTGTTCTTTTAAGTCTCTGGTTTAACAATGTGTATTCAAGTTTTCTCTATCCGTTATTAAGAGAAGGGCATGATACCAATACTTTTTCTCTTTCCAATATATATGATTTCTTGTTTGCTTTGGACAGGAAAAATATCAGGGAAAGGGTAGGCACTTTCTGGCCAAATTTTAACTGAAGTAAAAGCTGAAGTAAAATACTTCATATGGCAGTAAGGTTTGGCTCAGTCTCATTTCTTTTGTTTTAACAAGCACCGTCTTCAGTTGGTGGTTTTTATTGTTCTCTATTTTTTTTCTCCTCCCTTCTTTTCTTTGCTTCTCTTCAGATCATGACATAGGGTCCTGGGAATGAGTGTATGACAACATGGATGAAATAACATATTTTCATTACCAGTGAATTCTTATTGAGGTTTTAAATATACACTGAAAAAATTTTGAAACTAATATTTGTACCACTTGTATAACCTTGTTTTGGATATTACAGAACAAATGGTGCTAATCAACTGAAGTATGCAAGTGGGGAAAGCTCCTTTGCCAGCTATCGATGTGTTGATGTTGTCACACTTATCCAGGTTAATTATGAGTGTTAAGTGGGGAATACATAATAAAATCTGTATTGTTAAAATCCTTGTTTCGAGTTTAGGCTTTTTGATTGGTTTCTGGAGGATTATCCTGATGGTTTTGACTTTGCTTTACCTGCATCTTTTTGAAGGTTAGCATCTGTGAGTACCTTTTGCTTGCTAAGTAACAACAGTGAAGCTGAGTCTTCTGAGTTGAAACAGCAGTATGCTAAGAAGAAGGAGACTTCCATCCTCATTAATCAAAACCAAATATGATTGCCCTTGTATAATGTCCCTTATTGTTTAAATGTTAACACAGTAACCATTTCGCTGGAGACTTACAGCTGGTTTGTTTCTGTTTAAATTACTGAACAGAAAAGAATTTTAATTTGAACACAGAAGTGGCTTTTGAATACTTACTTAAAGAATTACGGAAATATAATAAAACATATAAAAATTACTTATTTTCTTAAAGCCCTTTATATATTGCACATTTCGGTTATTGTAACTGAAGTTTAAGACAGGAAAGCTTTTTTGTTTATGTGGAATATTTTTGTTTTATTAATTTTCACTGATTGTGAATGGGGAGGACAAAATGGAACAAGAGAATTATTTTTTGACATAGAGTTGATTTTTATCTGAAAATCCTCATTTGTTGTACTCAGCTGTCCTTCCAGCTTTATTATGAAGGATTACTTACCTGACTGGATTTCAAATAAACTGTTGTTAAAACACTATTGTTATGTAAAGGAGAGTAGTCAAGAGTTCAGCAAGGTTCCAAATAGGCTGACTTCACTGGAATGGATCAATCTGTGTCTTCTCAAGACTGAGTTTCTAAAATACCAAAACCTAAGAATGCTCTTATACTTTCTAAGAAAATTATAATGATCTTAAATGTCATCAGTAGTTTCTGTGGTGATGCTGTTGGAGGTTTATGCAAGTTTTTAAACTGCTGAATTGAGCAAGTTTCATTGGATTTCAGCTGATGATGATCACAAACTCAACATGTTTTTCTGTAACATGGAAGACACCATGATGAACTGGACATATGGCTAGGACCCTCATGTGTGATTTATGGTCTACTTTTTGCTGTTTGTCTTGCAGGTTGCCATCACGAAAGCCAAAGTGGATTTCTCCAGTGTGGTGTGCCTGCCCCCTTCCGTCATTGCTGGAAATGGGCTGGACGGAGGAGGGGCTGGCGAAAATGATGATGAGCCGGTGCTGGTGTCTCTATCAGCAGCCCCCAGCCCACAGAGCGAAGCTGTTGCCAATGAGCTGCAGGAGCTCACCTTGCAGCCCGAGCTGACCCTCAGCCTCTATCATGGCCAGAACCCAAACCTCCCACCACTCAGTGAAAGGAAGAATGGTAAGTGATGCATTGTGCTCATGTCTCATGTAGTGCGTCCTCACCAAGAGCTGGTGTCATGGTAAATGTTCTGATAACACGTCTGCTTTTTATTGCTTCTTACTATGGTTTTTTTGTAGGAAAAACAAATGATCTAGAGTTCACCAAATGTATTTACACGGTTTGATTGGAAGGATTGATTTTAGTAGCTGTGGAAGTTCTACAGAGCTCCAGTGATAAATGCTTTGTATTGTTATTTTAGGTGAATACCAAAAACAGCTTCCCTGTACTTTGTGGTGACTGAGTTGTGCAAAACTGAGACAGTCAGTCAAAGGAAGTGTTAGCTTACCTTCAGACTGTAGCCATCTGTAGATTTTTCTTTGTCACCTTGGTCTGCACTTGTCAAGGGTGAGTAACTTCCTCACTGCAAATGTCTGAAAGGTTCTTTCAGACTTCCTGGAAGGAGAAGCAAGACCTAGAGTTAAAAATTAGGTATCCTAGTAGGCCTTCTGATCCTAGAGTGAGAGTGGCCTGTGTATGTTTCTCAACTTGCAGGTATCTTATGGGCAACTATATAGTGGGTTACAATATGGTGGCAAAATACAAGGTCACTCAGTGATCGGAATTCTTGGCTATGAAAGGCTTTTAGCTGTCTGAAGCTCAGGATCACCAGGCTGCCATCAAAGCCTTTCCATGTTCAGCCTCGTCATGTGAGAGAGTGATGAAACCATTTGATGAGCGGTGGTTTCTGTTTGTGAATTCCTTTTGATGATCATCCTTCACTCCATCTTCTGGGGTATATTTTGGTAACTCTTGGCAATATGAGTGTCTTGCTGCAGTCTGAATTCATGCTATCACCTGCAGGGTACTATGGATTTGAGCATGGTCCCATGTACCTTAGTGTTGGACATTATGGAGTCGCATGACACAGCATATGAGAAACGCTGGGGAGCTTCAGAGTGGCTTTATAGCCAAAACACAATGCTTATGGTAAAGTGATTTAGAACATGTGCATTGAAGGGATACCTCACTTAACATGGCTGTATCTTTATATCTAGAAAATGATCATTCCTTTCTCTGAATGCTGTATCAGTATTTTGCAATTTGGAAGAATTTATTAACTTTAACACAAGTGTTGGGTTTTAAGAGGTTAAAAAGAGTTTCCTCATTCATATGCATTATACCATCATTATGTGATTACAGTTATATTTACAAAAAAATGGAGAAGATAGAAATGGCAATAACAGAAAAAACCCTTCTAATCCTTAATGTTTGCAGTCTTCTAAGGTAAAATACAACAGGAGATAAAGGTGGTGATGGTAAATAGAAGAAAATTGGAATGTTAGTCAGCGAGGTAGACTGATCTCAGCACATCTCAACTAGTGGTAGACTTGGGCATTTTATGGTTATGAAAGCAGGGAGAAATTTCAAGTATATTGAATTGAGACAGCAGTGAAACTGATAGGGCTGGAACATGGGAAAAGTGTATGAGCCTTTGTTTCCAGCACCTGGCAGCTGTCCACCTAAGGTTTGATTTTTCTGGAAGCAGGGTCTTTCTCTTAGTCAATAAGGCATGATCAAGGATCCTGAAGTGGGAAGAAGCAGTTTATTTTTGATGCGACTGGGAAAAGGATACTAGTGCTGGAAACAGATAAGAGTACCTTTCAGTAAAATGAAACTTGTAGCAGCACTTTGAATGGTATTGTTATAGTCAGAGGAAAGGATATTCTGGCACAGGAATGAAAGTCTTTACAGGATTCAGTTGTTTGAATTTAAAAATTGATATTTTGGGAATATTTGACAGAAATAGATTGTTTTCCTCTGTCTGAGTAATGTTATTTTTATGGACTCAGCTTTGAAATGGTATCATTGTGGGCTGCAAATCTGCTTGACTGGAACAGGTAAAATAGAGTTGTATATTAAAAGTATTTGGAAAGTATATCTGCCATAGGATATTCCCGGAAATCACTCATTAGATGAGTCTCTTCAGAGCTGATTCTTTATCAGGACTCAGCACAATAGTGGGAATTTTATTGCTGGAGGGGCAGTTTTTCAGGCTAGGCATGAAGTCCAAAGTCCCTGAGCTAGATTATCTGAATATTCCTTATCTTTGGAGGTACACAAGAGGTACACAATGATCTTTTCTCCTAGGCTGCAGTATTTTGTTATGTGTTGTGTGTGCTTTCATTAAAGTATAATGGGAGTGAAAAGTGCTGTTGAAATATGGTTATTTTCAAACTGTCACAGAATAAAAGAACACTTGGTTTAGGGGACTGCTAAGAAATTTGGTGAGCTGTTAAGAAATTTAGCTGATGCATTTTGAATTAATAAATATCTTCCTTCAAATGGGAACTTCTCAGTTATCTTGGGGTGGAGGTTGCACAGCTGCTGAAAGCTGTTGAGCTTATTAAAACTCCTTTCTTAAATATGATGTATCTTTGTGTCCTCAGTTTCAAACATGTTTAAAAAGTTCCAAGATGATATGCCAGTTGACATGGCAATCTGCATAAACATTTGAGCAGTCCAGAGTGGTTGTAGAACATATCTCGTGCAGTGAAACTGCTTCTGTGACAACTTGCCAAATTCAAGGTATGAGGAAGATTCAAACTGAGTGGCAGTGGGAGGGAGGAGATGGTAAATAAAGAGACTTGCTGGAAGCTGCCTATCTGTGTCAAAGGGTCTCCTGTTTGCAGTTCTAGACAGGCACTGCTGACTCACAGCTGAAGTAACTACTAATGGTGAGAGCTTCTAACAGATTAACTCTGTAGCTTTTGCTGTACAGACTTGGCTTAACTGTAGGTATCTGTAGGAAAGTATTATGTGGGTTTGTACTGTGTTTGTTGCTACAGACTGTGGATCTGGAACATAAACTATTAGCTGATATAAAACAGAAATTTCTTTGGCTTGTGAAGCATCATGGAATTATGTATCCCATGGAAAACTGGGAGTGCAGTCCTGTATATGCATGCTGCCATATGCCCTAGGTCAGCAGATTCCTTTTTAATTTTTTTCCTTCCTTTAGAACTGAAGAGCAACCAGACACAGTTTCTGGTGGTTTTCTTGTTGGTTTTGGTTTGTTTCAGATCCAGCCTTCTCTTCATATTCTCCCCTATCACAGCTACACGTTCTCGTGGCAGAAGGGTAGGTACACCTGGACACATGGGTGTAAAGACCATGAACAACTTAACTGAACAGCTGCTGTTAAGTTACACAATAAAAGATATTAAAGATATGGAATTCCAGGATGAAGCATTTGAACACAGATAGCTAGGAAATAATTTTTTGTCACTTCAGTGGAAGAAACATTACATGGTAAGGTGTTAGTAAACTCTTTTGACACAATTATTAGGTTCTGTTCAGACATCAAGCAAATGGGACATTTAAGGTGTAGTTATTGAATTTGTGCTTCACTTTTCTACCCATGTTCATCAAAGCCTCAACTTTCTTTAACTATGAGGGAGTACCTATGACTGACTCATTTGTTGCTACATAAGCCAGAAAAAGGCCATTTTGGAATCAATTGAAGCTCTTCAATATATCTTGATTGTTCTCAGTCACTTGTACTAAGATGCTGAGATAACTTATCCCAGCCCTTAGGGGAGGGTTAGAGTAGGTCCCTGGTAAATGCATTTACAAAGAAAAAACAAAACAAAACAACCCCCCCCACACACAAAAAACCCCACAACAAACAAACAAACAAAACAAAACAAAAACCAAAAAACAAAAAAAAACCCACAAAGAAAACAAAAAAAACCAAACCACAAACAAAAACAAAAAGAGAACCCCCCCCCAGGTGATAAATATACATATCTGAGGTAGTTTGATGATTTCTAAAAAAAAAGAAAAGTCCTCCTTAACTTTGATTTGAAATGATGGTAATTGCTCCATTAACTTACTGACCCTCTCTATTGACCTGTTTACTCCAGACGAATTCATAGTTATCTTTGTCCAGGGGCCAGGAAAAACATTGTGTTAGAATCCTCTGACACTCCTGTTTTCTTCTCATGGTGGGCTTGTTTAAGATGAAGTAACATTCTTTCCAATGAACTGTTGCATGTTATGATTACTGGTTTGGACAGAACTTGCACCGGCTTGCAAGTGCTTGGGGTGTACTTGATCTGGGATGCTTGCCTTCTACAAAGTACTGCATGTGTTAGGGAAAGAGAGTCTAGCTGGAATGTGTGGAACTTCAGTATGACTCAAGTCATAAAAGGGATATGCTTTAGGTATGGGAAGGTACTCCTGTTAGTGCAGTACAAAGCATGGGATGAATAGTTGCTATGAAAGCTGTTGGTACTTACACTCAAAAATTGTAGAGCTGAACTTCTAAAATGGTTCTAAAGAGCAAATTTAGTGCTGTCTTGGTTTGAAAGACAGGTATCTGCTAGGAAGGGGGCAGGACCTCCTTGGAGATGGAGAATTCGAATCCCCTCTCTTCAAATGATTCTAATTTAGAAAATTAAAGGAGCTTTCAGACAGAGGTATGGAGATAGGAATAACAGTTCTTTACTAGTATATATGACAAAACAACAAACAAACAACAACTACAGCATTAGTAATATACAGAACTAAGAACCTTGAGGGCTTTCTTTCACAAAAAGCCCGGGGCAGTTTGATCTCGGTGCCCCTGCAGGACTCTGAGAGGCCAAGCTGGAAGGGAGGAAAGTCCCGGGCTGGTGGATGAGATGAGGAGCTCTGCGCTGGTAGCTGGAGCGGCAGGGGTGTCCCGGCAGGGCTGGGCAGTGCTGGGCTACAGAGCAGCAGGGGAACCTCAAAGTTCCGAAGAAGCAGCGGTGGTGGGGGGAGGGCTGGAGAAAACGAGCTCGGGATTCCTGGGTACACGAGCAGATGATGATAGATTTCCCAGATGGCCGTGAACTCTTCCTGCAGCGAGGGGCAGTTTGACCCGTTGTCTTCGGCACTGAGAACATGAGTGAGTTCCCCTCTGCCAGCTCTGTCTTTTTACCTTTCCCAAAGCTTGTCATCTATCCCCTCTGAGGGACACTCCCAGAGACTTAAAAACAATAGGTGTAGCCTTGTGCTGCCATGTCCTTCAACTACTCCCTTTGTTCTGGTTAAGCACTGTCATTAGGGTTTTTTAGAAACTTATGGGAAAAAATCTCTAAGTGAAAAAGAGGCAAATATAACCCCCAACAAGTGCCTATGTTCTTATGCCCATTTACTGTTAAAATACATGAGTATAAGGGCACCTTATTTTATTTTAAGTAATTGTGTAGGTGATTTGCTCATATAATTCATTTGTTAGGCTATTCATTCCTATTTCCCTCCTCTGCCATCACTTTCCCATTTTGAATTGGAATTACACTGAATAGAGTCAGATTCAAGTATTTCAAATATAATAAGGGGTTTGCAAATGTTATTATGGTCTTGTTATTCTGACTTTAAAAACAATAATAATGTTTTCTTAAAATCATGCCATAAACTTTAATTTTAAAAAGTAAATTATGTGACACATATGAACCCATTTGAGGAGCTAGGCATGTTTACTTATAAACAAGGATACTATTTTTTTCCTGAGAAAGGGCTTTAAGGAGAAGGAGATGAGAGTATTCTGAAATTGTTTTCTCAGTTTTTGAAGTCTGGTGTGGTGTTTTTTGTTGATGGCCTTTTTTTTTAACCTAGTTGTGGTTAGTGCCTCATCGAGAACTTAGATGTGAGGAAGATTAAGTCTCTGTTGTAGCAAAAGGACCAAGACAGGAAATACATAGCTTTCTCTGATCTGTCCTTCACACACATTCCAGCGAGGTTTGCTGTTTTCTCTTGTGTGAGAGTAAGGGGAATGGTTGTTAGAACAAAAACAAACAGTCTGTCTTGGATAGATTCTGTAAGGAGACTTTATGTCCCAGAAGACCATAAATTTAGCATGTTGTCTGCAAGTTTCTGATAGAGCTATGAGATCCAGAGCATGACAGAAATGACTGGCCTGTTACTGATGGGAGCTACCAAATAACTGAGAAGTGAAGATCTCCTTGAAATATTAAAAAAAAAACTTTTAAATAGTGTTGGGGGAATAGTTGAGCTGGAAAGAATAATGCCAAAGGCAGCTTTAACATGGTGGCTTTAACAAGTTAGGTCTCAACAAAGTTTTTGCTCCTTCTCAAGTTAACAAGACTGACACCCTTCTACGATCACTGGCACATAATACTACTCTCACTTCTGTTTTTCCTTTCTATTTTCTCTCTTACTTCAGTTTGCCTTTGAGGTTTCAAGGTTCAGAGCTACTGGATGAGTGTTAGACATACAATGTGACAGCTGTTTAAAAAACATGCCCTTTTCATGAACTTTAACTGCTTGCTAAACAAGTCAGGCTCAGATATGGGCAGCTGTTTTGTCTGTGTAAGGACTTCTGTTGCTGGTTTTGCTGTTTTGAGTGTTAAGGGCAGTAATGGGGAAAGGAAGCCTGGCTCTTTAAAGGGAGAATGCCATTCAGCAGGACTCTCAATCTGTTCTACATAAACAGAGTGGCCAATTCACGAAAGAAAGATTGCACTATTTCACCACAGTCAATTGCTGTTAGTACTTAGCCAGCTGAACCTGAGCTTTGGGACCTTTGCACCTGTAATGTGTGGCTTTCTAGAACTCATTTTTATTGAAATACTATCAGCCACTTCTGCAGCTATAGCTCTGCCCTTGCCATGATCAATACATTGTCACAAAGTATAATGAAGAAATCTCTGTTGGAAGACATCTGGTAATGCAGTCTTCATCTTCCTTGTTGGTCAAATGAGCAACATCTTGCTTAGTGCTTTAAGTGCATCTTTGCAAGTGCATCTTGCTTGCTCTTTGTGGTCACTGACAGTGCACATGTGCATACTTCAGAGAGTTAAGTTTCCAGTTCCTGGAAACTGTAGGGGAGATTTCCTTTCCACTTGGGTCATACTGCTTCCTCTTATATTTCCATGTATCACAACAAAAACAAGTGTACCCTCTGCTAAAAATGATTGTTTCCTTTATTTATGATGCACGTGAATATTCAGAGTAGGTGGTAAAGTGAGCTATTTCTGTCACTAGTGTGTCTGAATTCTCGGGATAAGTGCACTGCTGCAGTTCCTTTTCATAAAGATTGCATAGCAAGGAGGAACATTTTAGGCCTGTGGTTTTTGCCTACTCTGGCTGCAGATGTAGGACTGCAAAGGTGGCATTTGAGTATGAGAGAAACCCAAATGAACAGATTCTTGTCCTTTTACAACACACTACTGATGTACGGAGTGTGAAAACTAGGTAAATACTACAATAACACTTCAAGGGATTTTCTTGCATTTTTAAAGCTGGTAAATAAGTTTTTCCTCCTTTAAAGCTCCAGATGTGTTTGTATGTGGGAAGGAAAAAGATATGCTGCTAAAACCTGCCATGCTCTTCCCTCAGCAGTTGAGGAGCTGTCAGGGATTTCTTGTATCTGAGTGGTAAAGTCCTGTAGTTATTTCACATTAGAGGGGTCAGAAAATAGGGCTTAAGCAGTTTTGCACACCTACCTACTCACTTTTATGCATACTGTTGTGGCAGGAGAGGGATTCTGACTTGCTAAAAAGGGATTTAAAATTTTAAAAATTGTCTGTATCTTAGACGTGCACAGTTCAATATATTTTAGGGCTTGGTACAAATGTATGCAGTTACGTACTTAGATGACCTAAAGAGAAACGATAATGAGCCTTGTGGAAAGATGGGGAATAAGGGAAAGAGGCTCTGGAGACTGAAGTGTTGGAATTAGTTTGTTAATATAATTAAATTATCTGTTGGGCAAATTACTTGAGACTCTTTAGAGACCAAGAGTGAATTTCCTTTCTGTTGAGAGCTAGAATCATCTAGCGAGGAAAGACTTAATTTTATTTTTATCTTTTACTCAATAAGTGCTTGATTTGTCCACTATTCCAAATAATCTGAAACTGTTCATGTGGATGTGGGAAACAAGACAGATTTTTTTTAATCCCTAGTCTGGTTAGATGGAGAGTGTGATCATCGGTGGGGAAAAGTCTGAATAACAAAGGGTAGGCTTTTTGTTTTTAAGAAACAGACACTACCATCTGTTAGAGTAGCTCAGCTTTACTGATCAGCAAGTGGAGTTGATATGGAGAGTAGCTTAATTATTGAGAAAAAGGACTGGCAAAGACTGAACAAAAGTGACTGATCTGTCAGCAGGAGGTATGTGACTTTTGCCATGTTGTTTCAAAGCTGAGAATGTCTTGCATGTTTATGTTAACACTGGGTCTCCTTGTCCTTGGAATGAAATTGCCTCATTGGCAGAGGCCCTTAGGGGATTCAAAGTCTACCCAAGATGTCATCCTCTTCTTATAAAAGGGAAAAATTGCCAGTTCAAGTGTTTCTGACCCCTCCCCTCCTTCCCCTTCAATTTACGGAGCATCATGGGTCTGCATACTTCACATCTTGCTCTCCCATGGAGTGTTCATTTTTCTCCTAGCAGTAATTTGATTTTGGGCTGTTCCAGCTTGCCTATAGTGAATAAGCTGAGAATTGCATATTGAAAGACTTGAGTTTTCTCACTAGGTACAGTTTTCATGATAGAAGGATGAGAGTTTCTTGTAAGTTTTGAATGAAATTAAAGTTGAGAGGTCCTCTTGGATTATTTTTTTTTTCTTGAACATATCAATGTCTGTATTTAGAGGGGTCTTTAAGGGCTTGTAACTATTGAGAAAAGGATTGATATGACACTGCTGGAACCAGAAATGCAGATGACAACACTCCAATCAGGTACTACTCCAGACATAACCCCTGGTTAGTTTTTGTTAGTGAATCATGGTTGCTGAACTATATAGGAAGTTCCAGGAGGCTGTGTGACTTCAGATATAGACAAATCAGAGAACTGTAGTGATTTCATGTGCAGGTTGCAGATGGGTACTTTTGGATTATAAATACTCTTTTAATTTAGAGCTTCATCAGAAGTAAAATTCTCTCTCTTTTCTTCCCCTCTTGGTCTCTAGTGTTAAATTTACATGGCTTATGAAGATTAGAAAATTCAAGTCAAAGCTAAGACTTGTTCTAAAGACTTGTTCCTCCATTTAGCTTTTGACTGATTTATTTGGTTTTACTGTTAATTGTTTTCTGATTAAATATATTCTTGATACTTTGGAGAGATTTTAAATTGCGTAGTTTGGGGAAAAACTAGTATTGAAGCTTTCCAATACTTGTTTTATATCTTGAAATGGTGTTTTGTTTATGTGATTCATTTTTAAGTATTGTGATCTTTTGGTGATACTCTGCTTACCTGTTAGACATGTACAGGGTTGCATTTCTCACAAGTAAGCCGTGCTAGAATGAGAATTATTTGTTCACGGGAGCATGAGATACTTCTGTAGGGCATTTTCATTTGAGGCTCTAGGACATTACATAGTCATGAAAATAAATGCATATATAGATATGAATAGCCTTTGCTCTGTGGATGGGAACAGAGACTATAACCTTGGTAAGATTTGACCACAAGCTTGTAGTAGCCTAGGAGTTTTGGTTAGTGTGCTCTTAATCTCTTGGCAGCATTGCCTGAAAAGCAGCACATAGGTAATGCCAAGTGTGAAGACAAACTTATTCCTGAAAGGCAAATATTTTTTTATTTCCTTAAGTAGTGCCTGAGAAAGAGACAAATAAAACAACAATTTCTTAGTTTAATTTCCCCCACCCCCCCCCAAATTGCTCCCAAAATTGCTGGGTTTTTTTTGTTATTTTCAGTTTGTTTTGTCTTCGAGGGTTTTTTTCCCCTGAATTGACTGTGTTAATTTCCCTAACTTTTTTTTTTTGTTTGTTTTTAAAATATCTGTGAAGGTTTTGTATGTCTGTAAAGATCCTTTATGACCTTTATTTTATAGTCCTGACATATTCTTTGTTGTTTAGAGAACAAAAGTAGGATTGTTTTGTATCTCCTGTTGTAGATAGGAAAGATAGGCCTACATCTTATGTAGTGTTTTTCTCAATTCAGAAGAGAGTTTGTATGTGTGCTGGTTTGAAAGCAAAACCAGTGAGACTCCAAGTCAGAAATACAATTTAATAGAGAGAGAACAAACAAGAAAGATAAAACTAAAATAAATGCAATAGTACAAAGGACTACTGACAGAGTCAGAATGCAAACCTGACACCCTGTTGGTCAGGGTGTTGGAAGCAGTCCGAGATAAATCCTCCCAGCGTGACAGTTGTGACGGTTTAAGTAGAGATGATCCTCAAGAAAAGGGTCCAGTAATCCTCAGGGAATCCAGTGGAAACAGGCTACCTTGCTGTTTGGGATTGCTGGTTTTATCTCGGTGGAAAGGCTTTGGCTCCTCCCACTGGGTGAAGCATCTCACAATGGAATGAAGTCATGTTCTCAGTCATGTGAGAGGCCTTAAATGGCCCATTCTCAGGTGATATCCCTCGGAGGAGGATGGGTGGAGGAAGAGATAAGAAGGCACTGCCATATCTGGTGTTATCAGTTGGCCCATTAACAGAAGGCATCTGCCCTCTTTCCATTCCTAGGGTTACAAGACATAAGAAACAATATCTCCCAACCGACTCCAACAGATGAAAATGGAATACACATTTTTGGTTACATTTTTCAACCCAAGACAGTATGTAATATATCATTCTTCTAGTTGTACTCTTGCAGTCTGAATTTTGGAGATAGGACACTAACAAGATGTCTGGTAATTAACAGGATGCATATGACAGTATAGTATCTAATCTGGCTTTGTTGGAAAGAAAGCTCTTATGTGAAGGCCTGAGAATAGATGTTGAGTTTCACCTGCTTTGTTTCTAATAAATTTTTAAGTCCCTCCTAAAGAACAGCCATGAAGTTTACATTTCAGGGTTCTTGTAACTGAATTTGTGTATTATATTCTCAGGAAACTCACATAATAAAGTAACACTCGTTAAAATTAGGAAAACAGTATTTGTATTGGTATTGCTTTTTCTCAAAACTTTGTGTCGCTGTGTTTCTTGTCTCCTCCAAATTATTGTTAACTTCCGAGGCTTTCATTTAATTCTGAGGGTTGGAGTTTCTCCCACTAAGGAGTACTTATGTGGAGCTTTTCCTTAAGTCAGATAACCCTAGTCCTAGATTATGCAGTGGCGTTCTGTAACGTTGAGGCAATTTCCTGGCAAGCTCAGCTTGCCTAGTGAGGGATACAGATTTATTATACCTCTTCCATCAGTGGCCCCTTTCTTGTCTCTGGGATCAACTACTGCTGGAAGAATCTTAAACAAGAAGCAGGTGAATGTTTATGTAAATGGAATCACAAGATTGGTAGAGAAATGGAATGTGACAACAGGAACATGTGCATAGTAAGTTTTAAAGATCTGTCTTGAGTAATGAAAGTGTACTACAACTTTCTAGATAAAGAGAACAGCTACTTAATGAAGAGCTGGACAATTTGTTCAGTTGTAATATTTACAGACTTCTGATGTTGTTCATGGCTGCTGTTGTTTGGCTTAGTGAGATGATTGTGTGTTGGGGAAGCTATCTGAGACTTCAGAGACTGAAATTGGATATCCTGTCTGTTGAGAGCTAGAATGAGGAAATGAGGAAAATTACTTAGCTGAGGAAAGACTTAACTTCTCAAATCTTCTTGGTCCTGATGTTCATCTTCAGAAGCCTTACTGGGAGGATGGAAGATGGAAATAATTGTTCCAGTCAATTCCTCAAAGTTTCCAAACAACCACTGAAGAAATAGGAGAATCATGGCCTCAGCTGGATAAATAAATTATCCTGGTAGAGCTTACACAGCCTGCATCATGTAGACAAAAATTTCTTCAAGGTCATGAGGATGTGCTTATTTACTGCGTGGGTATTAATGGGAGCCCTCTCAAGAAGCAGGAGTTTCTGAAGCCATTGCTGATCCAGGATAATGTGTCTGTATTCCATGGCGGGCACATGAAAAGCAACTCCTTTGATACTAAAGATGAGAAAGCATTCTTAATGTTTTGGAGAAAGAACTGAGGGGGACATTACAACTTTACTCTTCTGGGAGCAGAATAGTTTAAGCAGGGAGGGACTCCTTCTTCAGAACAAAAACTAACTGAAGCAAGAACAGTATGAACAGTGAGGTGCACACTGTATTAACCAGAAAAAAATTAAACACATCTGTCAAACTGAGTAGAAGGAGGAGTGAAAAAAACTATGGAAGTGGTGACAGCGGAGGAAGGAAAAAGTAAAAGTGAAAATCGAGCTGAAAAGATATTCCAGAAAATCAGTAGACTCAGAAAAATAATGCAAAAATAAGACCAAAAACATACCTACTCTATTTGACATCTCATTGGACTACTGAACTTAGTTAAAGAACTGGTATTACTAATCCAATCATTAAAAAGGCAGACATACACAGTGCAATGAAATTCTGCATTCAGTTTCAACTGAGTAGTTTTGGAACCAGCCCTATGCCAGTTTGTGTGTTTTCATTCTGCTGACAAGCTCATGTGCAGATCTGTACCAAGCTCTTAGCAGCAGGAACTCCCTCTTTAGGGTTTTTTATCTAAGAGACACTTGGTCTTTTTTGCTGCCTTGACTCTGTCAGCATCTGAATCATTTGTTTTCTTTATATTTATTTGCTGATTCTAAAAGCTTGCTGTTTCCTTTCCATTATCTACTTCAAACTAATCTCCCTATGAAGCCCCTTTTTTTGTTCCCCTGAAGCCTTTTTGTTATTTGTGTTGTTATCTAATTATCCCAAGTAGAGATCTTGCAAATTCTTTTGCTGTTGGTCACTGTTTAGTCAGGATATGGACTAAATAGTTTTTTTGTTACCTGGCTTTATAACAGACTGGCCACTGAAGGAATGAGTCATGAATATTATTTTTTCTTTTCCTTTTTAATGGAGAGGAATCCTAAAGCATACATTTTTTGGACACAATCTGCAATTTAGTAACACTTACATGTTTTTGAACGGCCACATGAGGGACTCATGCAACTGGGGTCTTGGGTATGCTGCTGGCCTTTATATGCAAATTCTGTGTTTAGATAACAAAAACAAACTTTCAAATATAATTTCACTTTCTTATTAATTTTATTTGGTTTTGTCACAAATTCCTTTTCATGGCTTCTAGCAAGTGGCTGGGCAAAAATGTGTATATAATACACATACAGAGATGCAATCAGCCAGAGAGAAACCCTAAATTTCAGGATGTATTTTCCTGACGTTTTGTGGGGATGGATAAGTGTTATGGCCACTTAGCGTCATGTCCAGTCTCACAGTGCATTGCCAGAATTAACGGGTGTTAGCATTTGACCAGTGGCTACCTCTGTTAATGATTTTTATTTCCTTATGGTTTTGCTCTACTTAAAACCTTTGTTTATTGTTCTGGGTAGCTTTGGTTTATTTCAGTGCACAACGCTTGTTTGCACTGTCTTGGTATATATTGAACATTAATAATTGTCCCATTTTAATCATTCCATGAGTACACTGAAAAATATCAAGATTGTTCAGTGTAGGGTACTCTATTGAATAGTGTCTTTGGCTTTTGGTGTGTTAGTTCTGTTGACCTGCTGAAAAAAAAATCTTAAAGTTTATTAGATATCAAGGCAAGTATGCAAACCCAGAAGCAGGTGGTTCCAAACTGTCAGAAGTTTGATTTAGATGAACAAGAGGGTTTTTTCCATGCATATTTGGAGAACAAAAGAAGAGCTGTTTTGAAGTCAGCACTGTAAATAAGCACAGAAATAATTTAGTTCTCTGTAATGGATAAAACTTGACTTCTGTAGTCTAATTTGCTTTGTACCCAACTGGTTCTGAAAAAGGAACAATTCTTTCAGCTAAAAATTAGTGTCATTTTGAATGAAATGTAAAACTTCCCTCATTTTCCATGGAAAAGTTGGATTTTTGAGCTACTTTAGCAGATTAGGGATATATTAAATTCAATTTAGGAAATCAGTGCTGATCCCTTCATTCTTTCTTTCAGAATACAACTCCCAGGCTCTTTTTCTTCCCTCTTTACAGGATTTAACTTAAAGTGCTTTAGGGATGTCAGCTGCTAAACTGCTTTTAATGGGAAGAAAGGGGACAGACAGCATATCTGTGTATTCTTACAAAGGACGTGTCCCCTTCCTCAGCTCTTTCAGGAGTGACAAGAGTCAGAGCTGCAGTTTGTTGTTGGTGTTCTCACTCCTGTTTTAAATAAATTTAAAATTCAATATGGGCTTTTAGTATATGAGGAATGACCTTTCATTGATACAGTAAAATGCCTTCTAATTACATGTTATCTTTTTCAAGCACCACTTACCAAGGATTTTCTTTCTGTTGTTTTCATTTTCTAATAAGAGGTTTTTCTAGTTGGGAGGTTTTTTGCATTTCATTTTGTTCAAATACTAGAACTTCTATTTTTCTTCTCTTTTCTTCCCTCCTCTTTCCAACTTGGAATTTCAAGACTGCAATGAGTCAGTGAATCAACACAATTGGGATTTTGGTTTTAGATGGAGGGTGGAGGTGAGGGGAGAACATTCCTGGCTGTATAGTTTGCATCATCACTACTTTAAAAATAGAACTTTTGATTTCTGTTTGGAATCTATAGCGTTTAGAAATGTAACCTTTTGTATCTAGGTAACAAGTTCCTGGGGAATGTAAAGAGTTTCCTGGTTATTGGTACAGGTCCCCAAGTGTGTGTATTCTGAGTAGTAACCAAATGACTCTTCACTGTTTTTTAACCAGAATCCTGCATGTGATTCAAAGACTGAACAAAGTTATGTGAGCTTCATTGTCATCATGCAGTGAGAATTCTTTCTGAAGCAGCAGATGGCTTGTTCCTGAAATCAGCTTTAAATATGGAAATTTTTGTGCTGGAGCTACAAACTGCACAAAGTTCTGGGTTGGCTGTTATAAGACATGAAGAGATGCGTGTACAGCTGATAGCTGCACATTAGTGGGCTATTCCATTAATGAAAGATCTGAACATAACCTTTTGCTACTTTTTATCCCCGTGATTAACTATTGGGTAAGCAAATTATGGTGTGATTGTGTTAGCCAAACTAGAATCAAAAGATTGTACTTAAACTAAATATATGAAGAACGCCTTTTTTTTTTTTTTAATGTCAAGAATGACAGTCTACAATAAAGAGTACTCATTAGAATAATTTAGTTGAGCAGTACTTATTTCTACTGACTCCCTTAAATTTAAACTAGAAACTCCTGGAAATGTCTTCAACCCTGTAGTAAGTATTTGTAGTAGCACTGAATCATCTTTTGAAAAGAAGACTTTTTTTTCTCCATCTGCTTTGAGAATACTTTGTTTATTCTTTTTATACAGCAAATGTTATCCTATAGATTGAGAAAGAGGGAGTAGGAAAAAAAAACTCAGCCATTTTTTTGCCCTTATCCATTCTGTGAACTAAGATTAACTTGCAGAGGGGCACAGATAGGCTGCACTTGTTCTAAAATAGTAATGATGTGGTAGACAAAAAATGATTATTCACTACTTTGTCTCATAATCCTTCTTATGGCTCCATCTTACTTCAAAATATAGCTTTTGAGAATCAACTTTAGGTCTGTGTGTGTGCATTTAAACAAGTTTCCAGTGTATGCAGAAAGATTGTCATCCCCATACTGTAATTTTTTGTGTTATTCATCAGTTGTTATTAAAAACAAGATGAAAGTCTAAAATGCATGTAAAGTCATGTCAGGTTTTATATGTTGTAACTGTAACAAAAACAGAGTCTTCCTTTCTGTGAAATTAATGCATTGTGTATAATGGTCCCTGTTTAGTCGTTGTCATCATACTCTGTAAGTTATCCACTTGTTTACATGATGAATGTGAATCACCTTTTCTTTAGGAATGTAGCTCAAATGCATTGGAAAAATGAAGTGAAAAAGGATTGCTTTAATCAGGTTCTTCTTTGGTGTCTTTAGGCAGTATTGTATCAGAATTATTATTGATTATGTATAGAGGCTCAGACTGGTAATTTTTATCTTTCTGGCTCAGGCAGATCATAGTTATCTTTGTGACCTGCCACTAATTTATCTTCTGGATTAATATGTGAACATGTGCTGTGCTGAGTCTCTCTAAACTGGTATGATGATTACACCATATTATTTGCCTAAAGGAATACGCTGCAGATACATCCGTTCTGTCTTCCAGTTACCTGGGGGCTCCTTGCTATCCAGTGTTTGTCAGACTTAAGAAATGACTAATATTTAACAAAGTGCTCAAGTTTCCATGCCCGTGTGATAGCAGAAATTTGCATTAGTGTTTATAATCAGGATTTCTTTTTTAATAATGGATCTAAGTCAAGGCTACATTTTGATTGTAGGCATTAAAGTACAAATTTTTTATGTCTAAGCATCAATGTGAATCAATTGCTAGTGCTCTAATGTGTGCCCAGAGCTGTATAGATCAGTGCTAGGGATTATAGGTAACTGCTGAGCTTTTGGAAATGTCTCTGATGTTATTGTTTGATGTTAGCAGAAGCTACTATAAATAAATTTTCATATTAACCTGTTTGCTGTCTGCTTTTACCAGTCTCAAATGACTCCTGCTACACAAAACCCCCCTCCAAAACCAAACAATAAAACCTGATAAAAAACCTACCCCAAAATCTGAAGTAACCTACTGCTTCATGTTGCATCTGGATTCTCCTGACTGCTGCGGTGCTGCACCTCAGTTCAGACTTACAGCACCCTCTGCTGTTCTGACACCTTAGGGTTCTTCCAAGGAGAGACTGGCACTTCTTCCAAATGGTCTTTTTCAATGGAGAAAGCTCTGCTGGTTGTCTTGAAGTGATCTGGTTTTTCATTTGTGATGAAGGAAATGTGAGCCTTGCTTTATGGAGGTGAAACTAGAATCTTTATCTTAATAGAAGAAATATTGTCCTCCTTTCCCCTCAATTTCTTTGTGAAGAGAATTTTACTATCAAAATCAATACAGAAAACTGGTTTAATTACGTTGGCACAGCTCCCTTTTCTGATTAACCTTAGTGTGGCTTAAGAATGCTGTATAATTTAGCAATAGTTTAGGTAGGTGAGAAGTCATAAGGAAACCAAACTGGAATTATTCTTCAGGGTTGCAGAGACCCCTCCCCTGCTGCTGCAAGTAATTTGGTCATATAGTCCCCTACAAAAATATATCAAGCACCACTTTAAATAAAGTGTTAGATTTCTTACACATGCTGGAAAGCTGTCCTAGAATTTATCTCTTTGGTTAAAAGTCTTCTAGTTTTCAATATTAAATGTGTCAGTGGCTTTCAGTGCAAATAACTCCTCATAGTTAAACTGATGCAAAACTTTATGCAGGCAAAATATTCTCCCTAGAAGAAGCTTTATTTGCTTACAATATTCTTAAAATAGGCAAATGCTAGAATAGTATCTGCTAATGTGACCTGCTTAATGTTTTTTAAATATCTTTCTGTAGTGATGCGTATTTTAAACCAGATCCTCTACATAATGTTAATTATGCTTCTCAGGCATTATGCACAGCATTGGATCCCGACAGGATATGAACCTATTTGATTATCCCATGTAAAAAGTAGGTTGAGAAATGTATTTGTAGGTCTTTGTAGTCTTGTATTTTCTTTGCCCTGATTGTTTTTCCTCAAAAATGAGCATATCCTAAATAAAGAAGTTGCAGCTTCCATGGAAGCATGAGCAGGCTTGATCAGTCTGTAATCATAAGTGACCTGGAAGAGGCTTTTTTTTCCTTTTTTTTTTTCTTTTTAATTCTGCCAGAGATACTCTGGTTGAAGCTGTTGTTCCTTGTCTATGTTTTTCAGTATTTGAGATTTGGACTTTGTGTTCACTGATGTCAACTCAAATTATATGCCTTTTAAAATATATATTGAGTGGTTTCAATGTATTGAAGTTACTATGTGACACGGAGGTACCACTGATGAAAAATTGCAACTCACAAAACATTTGGTTCAGAAAGTACCTTGAGTTTGACTTACTGCAAAACATTCCCAAAGCTTAGAGCCTTCAACGTTTTCAATAAAAATGGAAATAAACAGAAACCACTTTTCATTATAGCTTTGTTGAGTTCATGTTACTTCTAAGTAAGAGTGAACAAGATCCAGATTAGTAGACTCCTTTTGGAAAAACTGCTATTGTTAATCTTGTCTTGAAAACTGAGAGATTGAGATTCTGGAACATGTAGTGTGTGTAAAGTGTCTCTCAGGCATGAAAATTTCAGCCCATTTAAAAGTCAAAGCATCCTTTAAGTTTAAGCTTGAAAGATACTGGCAACTTTAAATAGACCAGAAAAGAACAGCAATTTTAAACAGACTTGCAGTGCTCTACAGAATTTTGTTTGTTTGCTTTTTAGTTTATTATGATTTCAATATAGTGCACAATATACAGTCTCCATTTGTGATTTTTTTTAAATTTGTTTTTCTTTTCTTATGTTTGTTTTTCTTCTTGTCTTTGTACTGGGCTTTTGCATTATGGTGGCAGACAAAATGGCTGCTTATCATAAGAGACTGCTCTACCGCTCCCGGTTTTCCTTGGAGAGAGGCAGTCACTGTTTTGCTGTGGTTGTTGATTTAGTGCCTGTGAAGAATGAGGTTTTTTGGACCCTTTCATCTCTCTTTTGCTAAGGGAGCCCACGTCATTGAGAAATGTTTAACCTTCTGGCCCTGAAGCAGGACTGGAAACTTTGCTGCAGTATGTAGAAGCTAAAATTGGATCTTTAAAATGTTATTTTTGTAAACTACTCATTTGTTTGATTTAACTGGGACAGGAGATTACAGAGCTTGATTTAGAATTTTGAGTAGCAACTAATTTGGAGAGTTAACAGGTGGGAAAATAATGTCTTTAGTGAAAAATGGTGAATAATTGATATAGGGGAAGAGGAGAGAAGAGCTGGGAAGAGAAAATGGAAAATAGTGGAGAAAAATGTTCTAAGATCATAATCCTGATGTTGTCGAGTACTTGAGTACTTCTTTCTAACTTGTATCAGGAGGCTGGTTGTGCATAATTTTATTCCTATAACAGAAGCTGGTTGTGGAGAACCAGGGGCCTAAATGGTGGTGGGAACCTTCCAGGGGTTGATTTCATAGCAGATACTGCTTCTTGTATATGTCTTGTTTTCCCAGACTGTCCATTTTTTCCCTTCAGCCTTCTCCCCCATCTTGGACCATGAGGGTTCTTCTAACACTTCTGCAGAATTTCCAGATGTTCGGCTGCCCTGCTGCAACTATACTCCACTAACTGAGAGGGAAGAAGGCATTCAGAAATCCCAAACATTTCTGCAGCATAACCATAATAAATCTGACATATAATGAAACTGTTGTGCTTGTGCTAATTAAGTATCTAGTGTGCTTGTAGTACAAAGAGTAATCTTGATGTGCCCACAGAATGTTGATTTTAGTTCACATGCTCTGTCTGTCCGTACACAGCACATGCCTGTATGTTTATCTTCAAGATATTCCAAACAGAAATGTAACAGCTCTATCTCTTGGGACCTAATATCTTTATGGTAAGCTAAAATAAAGACACTAAATTGAAACTAAAATGAAGAAGCTTCTCTCAAGGGTGAAATAACATGAAACAGTTTAAATTATTTGTCCCAGTGATTTGGCATGACCAGTGAGGGAGGGGAAGGGGTACTTTCCTTCCCTCCTGTTTTACAGCAGCAGCAGCTCAGTGCACTTGCTGCTTAGCCCCAGCTAGCTTGGACAATTGGACTTTCTTGTGGAGAGTCCAATTCACTTTTGAAAACAAAGCCATTAAAACCCCCTCACTTTTCTGATGGATCAGTGACCTTAATTAAGTCACTGAACTTTCTTATGAAACCTAGAGCCCTGAAAAAGAAGGAATAATGAGAGCATAATGCAAGATTATTTCATCTGGCTTGGGTAGTATCACTTTAACTCTGCACTGGACAGTGAAGCTGAGGAAGCAGATAGCTTCAACTCTGCAATCATAAGTAGGGTGAGAAAACTACTGAATTCATGGTAGCAGTGGCTGGGTAGTAAGTCCAAGAGACAGAAAAGATTGACCAGCAAAGAATAATATAAAATGCATGATAGACTCATAGTATTAAGAATTAAATTAGAAGTGAGTGATTCTTAAGAGAATATTAAAAATATGTGTATTTCCCCAGTATGAGATTTGTCATGTTGGAATTTGCTTTGATTTTACTCTGAGGTTGCTACATATCTATGAATGGACAAAGAAGTCCCTGGAGGAAGGGTAATTACACATCTCTCACAGAATGGTGTTGAAGTTGGAATGGTCATCTTCCCCAATCCCTCTGCTCAAGCAGGTTCTTCTAGAGCCAGTTGCCTAGGACTGTGTTCAGATGGCTTTTGAATATCTCCATGGATGGAGACTTCACAACCTCTGGGCAACCTGGGTACCAGTGCTCAGTTGCACTCACAAGTGAAAAATTTCTTTCCTGATGTTCGTTGGGAACCTCCTGTGTGTTGGTTTGTGCCCATTGACTTTGGTCCTGTCACTGGGTACCATTTGAGAAGTGTCTGGCTCTGTATTCTTTGTACCATTCCTTCAGGTTTTTAGATGGATAAAATCTCTAGTATGGATATGACTCTCCTGTACTGAGGACCTCAGAGCTTAAGCCAACACTTCAGGTGTGACCTCATCAGGGCTGAACAGAGTAGGATCACCTCCCCTTGATCTGCTGGGAACATCCCTCCTAGTACAGCCAAGGATGTCTTCTTTAGCGTTCTTAGTCCAAGAGCACATCACTGTCCCGTATTCAACTTGGTGTCCAGTGGGATCCCCAGGCCCTTTTCTGCCAAACTGCTTTGCTGTCACTTAGTCCCCAGCATATGCTAAATGCAACCTCTGGGCTTGGCCAGTCAGTTTTCAGTACACCTCACAGTCTTCTCATCTGACTCAGACTTCATCAGCTTCTCTGTGAAGGTCTTACAGGAGGCAGTGTCTAAGCCTCACTGAGTCAGGACAGACAATATCTACTGCTCTCTTAGACCAGGTCTGTCTCTCCACACTGTAGCTGAAACCTAAAGACAGAATTGCTGTTGTGCCCCAGGAAAAATATTTTCTGATAGGAGAGAATTTTGAGTTCATAGTCAGTTCTGGCCTTATTATAGCATAGTTGCTAAAAGTAAGCATATGGCAATGTCTGTACTGTTAAAATTAGTTTTGTTCTAAAGAGTTTGTTCATAAGTGACTTTTGTTAAGCCAACTGTTAGATGTGCTGGCAGCAAGCAGCCAAGTCCTGCCAGATCATAACAACCGGCCGTCGTATAAAACCATATATTTTTCCTTTGCATGTTTTCAGTTAGGTCCTTCACCTGTTTGCTTTTATGCAGTCCCGCCTTAATAGTCCCTCTCTTGTGTCTATATTCATAAAATAGATTTGGTAGCCAAGGAAGGGAGGATACATGGATTTCTAATTCCAGTTCTGACACACAGACTCTTGTGTTACATGTAAATCTCTCTACTTGTTTTAACCTTGTTTATCTAACCAAATTTTTTTTAATATATCTGAATTGATTAGAATCCATAAATGTGAGGCTCTGACTGATAAGTTCTGGTAACTTATACCATAGCAAGAAAGACAGATCTTAAAGGGGTGTGAGGCAGCTAATGGAAGCTTGTAACTGAAGAGACTTCTCTGCATATTGTTTCAGGTGAACTTAGAGATTCATTAGGAGGAGGCAGGCAGAACAGAAAGCTGATGTCTGAATCAGAAGTTCATGTTCCGAGCACACTTATCTTTACAATTAGAAGCACCTAGGCTATGTGCATTCCAATGCTTTTAGGCCAGTTGGTGATTAAAACTCCTAAGATTTGGCAGGTTTTGCTGGGAAGAGGATACACCCTAACAGCCACTTGCCATTTTCTCTGCTTTTATGGCTGACAATACCAGATATCTTGAATATGAGATAGTTTTTTTTTTTTTAATTATCATGTTCTTTCCAAAGGAGGCCTGTATCTTTGCACACCTCCCCCCCCTTGCCCCTCCCCCTCTTTAGGATAAAGGAAAGTAAACCTGTCATTTGGGTGATGCAAAATAGGATTCACTTAGGAAGGTAGTTTATGGAGAAGGAATGGTAGTACTGTCGAAACTGCATCTTCCTAAAGTGATAGGCAACTCCCACGAAAGCATTAAAGGACTTCTTCCAGCATAGCATGACAAGAATATTTTTCCTGCTAATCAAAAGCTGAGTAATTTAACTCAGTAATTTAATACAGGTAAAAACTGTCCCAAATTTAGTCTAAAATTCTCCTCTTCTTGAGATTCGTGCTTTATGTTTCACTTAAGGTCTGAAAGGTCTGCATGTGTGGAGGTGGGGAATGAATCCATATAAGACCCTGGAAGTTCTTTCTAGGATCAATGTGTCAATATAATGAGTTTAACCATATCATGGTTGTGTGCCTTATGTTGTCTTAGGCTCGTTTTATATCGTAGCTATAGATTAAAACTCAGACACACTATACATTTTTATACTGGAAACAAATTCAGTTGTTGAAGCCACCATGAGAGTCTGAGATTGGAACTGATAGATCCAGGGAACAGCTGAATTTCATCACTAAAGGAGGACTTTGCACATTTGATGTTGGAGGTGATTTGTAGATTTTTGGCAAGGCACAAACTGAATTTTAAATTCTTAAGAGAAATTCACTTCCTATCTCAAATAACCCTGACAATAGCAGTTTTCTACTGTGAGGTGAGATGAGCATCAATGACAAGGGAAATGAGGCCACTGCTTTTAATGTTAGCTGACCACTGAATTGGTTTAGAAGTATCATAAAGCTTGGTCTCCTACTTTATCTCAACCAAGCCTCCACTGCCGTGTGACTGAAAGACAGGACTTCAAAAGAGTGGGTGCAAAAGTAGTCTAAGCAGGGAGCCTTAAGCCAAAACTTGAGCAAAGTAGGACAGAGTTTGAGTTGAAGTCATTGAAGTCTAAGCAAGAAAAGGGACTCAAGTCCAAGCAAAAAGGAGTTGAAGTAGTTTGTTTTCCTCTCAGTTCAGTCATATATTGTTGCAGCTCCAAGCAGCTACAGCTTTAAGCAGTGACATCCCTAAACAAGTTTCTCACTAGTTACAGAATTAGCCTATTGTTTGCATTACTTGGCAGCTTTACAAAATGACAAAAATGATAGTTTCAAAAACCTTGATATCTGCATGTGCTGTACTTTCCCAGTTCTTCTCATGCCTGTATCCCACCAAGGCCAGGATATCTTGATCCATAAGCTCCATTGTGCTTTCTTTTCTAGCTCTCATCTGTTCTCCCATATTTCCCGCTTCCTTTTGCACCATTAAAATTTTCCTTATTGATTTATTGATCAATCTTTGTAAGCATTGAAAAATACTAAAGGCACTACAAGAAGTATGCACAAAATAACACCCAGAGCATAAATGGCTGTTTTGGGTGTTAAGTTCCTGCTCATAAGCAGTGACTATTTGGCTAGGATCAATACGTTCCCAATCTAAAGC
Organism: Cisticola juncidis; assembly: GCA_013400215.1. Lineage (NCBI taxonomy): Eukaryota > Metazoa > Chordata > Aves > Passeriformes > Cisticolidae > Cisticola > Cisticola juncidis. The sequence continues at coordinate 149,688 of VXBR01004847.1, read as the reverse complement.
AAGGACGGATTGTTCAAAAGGAAATTGGGCACTGTATTGACCACCCCTGGATGTGTGGTTCAGCAATTCTTCTAAAGTGGATGACATAATTTTGGTGACTGTAACACCTCTAGGTAACCCAAGCCATCTTCCCAAGGACATAAGTCTGTTCGTTGTCATGCAGTTTCTGGTGAGGCTCTTCTCACAAGTATGTTCAGAGAAATCACGAATCCTCAGAGGTTGATGTCAGGGATGGATCTTCAGATGGTGTCACCAAGGATTCTCTAAAAGGACTTCTCATTCCTTGCTGGAATCCACGTTGGTCCAGTTTCTGTGGGAACAAAAGCATAACCTCAACTCCGCTTAACGAGAGGGTAAGGTGCCACAGTTTTACCCTTCTCAGGACCCTTTACCAGCACTGGAGGTTTCTGTTCTGGCTGTAATTGCAGACTACTACGGAAATGTCTGACAACTGGAGGATTAGGATCCATCAAGGAGCAGTTCAAAAAATTAAAAACATACAATGCCTTCTGTAAGCATTCATGGGGGGGCATTCCCCATTCCCCTGCTTTGTTGCAATAAAAGATGCTTGAGTGAGCCATGAACTTGTTTGATTATGGATTGACACATGGAGGAATGAGGAATCCCTGTTTTATGTGTTAACCCACACAGGGCAAAAATACTTCCAACTCTCTGGGAAGTATATGCTAGGCCATTGTCTGTTTTAATTTCTAAGGGAATACCTAAGACTGCAAAAGTGCTGGTAAAATGACAGCAAACATCCTTTGCTGACTTCCTGGTATGACAGGATGCAAATAAAGCACCTGAAAAATATCTATAGAAGAATGAATAAATGTGAAACAGCCAAACTCAGCAAAATATGTGACGTCTGTTTGTCATAATTGAAGGCTCTGAAGCCTTCTAGGGTTAACTTCTTCAGCAACAGAGGGAAAGGAATGTCTTTGACAGTCTGGGCACACTGCCACAATACTGGAAGCTTGGCGGCTAGTCAAGTCAAAGAAGTGTGCCAATGTGGCAGTATTCTGATGAAAAAAATGAATGGTTTAATTTAGCCTGTGCAAAGCAGTCTGATAAGACCTACTAAAGTGAGCAGGTCTGCCTGATGATTACCTTCCACTAATCTCCCTCTCTCTCTCTAATATATATATATAAAATAAAAAATAAATACCAGGTAAAATAGCATGGGATGTAATACACATCACAAAATATGTGTTGTCTGCTGTCTAAAAGAGAAACATGTTGTAGCCAGTAAAAAGGTTTCCGTTAGGCACCTCTCTTAGACCAGCAGCTTCAGCTTTCTTGACAATCCCTGCAACATAAGCAGAATCTGTGATTAAATTGAAAGGGGTAGAAGATTGCCAAAAGACCCGTACAACGGCTGCTGATTGAGCAATCTGAAGAGAACCTGAAACAGTAGTGTCTGAATCTCATAAATTAAAATTTGCATCCCACCAGAGCATTACCAATTTGTGAGTGTGGCCAGAACCATCTGTAAAAACAGTTAAAGCTTGCAAGGGAATTTCAGTTTGCTTAGGTTTCGTCAAAAGTTTAAATTTAGCAGCTAGCAACTTGTGCTTTGGGGAATGGAAAGAATGTTACCCTGTGAAGTTAGTCAACACCATCTGAAAAGTCTCTGATTGTTGTAATAGCCATTGCAAGAAAACAGTAGTAAAAGGCGAACATATTGACTTTAAACTCCACACCAGCAAATGAAGTCAAACTCAGTCTTGCTTTGATAGTAAGTAATGCATTCATTTCATGTTGGGTGCTTATAGTTTTTGTCCCCTGGTGTGGCAAAAAAACCCCCCCTTCAGTAATTACCAAAGGGTCTGGTGTTTTAGCATCCCATTGGTAAATCAAAGCATGAGGCTGTTTAACTGGGTTCAGAATTATTAGGAAAAAAGGTAGCTACTTGTTGCAATGCCTGGAGAGCTTCTGCTGTCACCTAGCTGCCTAGGTGACAGGAGATCCAGTTCCCCTTTGAGCAGTGAAAACAAGGGGCTCAGATCTGCATTTGAAATTCTCAGGACAAAGGACAAACCCAATTAATTGTGCCCAATTGTGCAGCGTACAAATGTGTGTTTGAATTTGCAAAGGCTGAGGGGTAATAATCTGAATCCTAATGCGCCAGCCAAGATATTTCCAAGGGGGTTGATGCAGAACTTTTTCAGGAGCAGCACAAAGTCTTGCTTGAGTTACAGCAGTAATGACAAAGGGTAGGGCTTCCTCCATAATCTCCTGCTTTTTGCTGCTACAAGGATATCATCCATGTAGTGGTACAAAAGAACATCAGACATTTTTTGGTGAATGGGACTGAGGGTCTTTGCAACAAACCACTGGCGGATAGTAGGGCTGTTTTTCATGCCTTTTGGCAAAACAACCCAGTGGTATCTTTGCAAGGGTGCTTGTATGTTGGTTGTGGAACACAAAAGGCAAATTTAGGATCACCACCAGGATGTAAAGGAATGTTTAAAAAGCAGTCTTCTAAATCAATGACTGTCAAATACCAATTTTGAGGGATCATGGTAGGAAATGGGAGACCAGGTTACAGTGCTCCCATTTCATCCATAACAGCATTAATTTTTCAGAGGTCCTGTAGGAGGTGCCATTTTCCAGTTTGTGTCTTAATAACAGGTGAATTCCAGGGGAGTTCACCTGGTAGAGGGAACTATGTGTCCCTTTTGAAGTTGTTCTTGGACAAGTTCAGTGAGTGCATGCAATTTAACTAATTAGTTAACTAATTTAACTAATGGCAGGGGCCATTGATCCATTGTAGTAGTTTCATGTTCGCCAGTTTTAACTTTTCCCAGTCAGTGCACCAAATTTTGATGGTTTTGTGCTTACTCTCTTTTCTTTCTATAAGATAGATCTTTGTGAGGCAAAAAGGCAAAACAGGCCCAACTTAAAAGTTGCAAAGACAGTTTTATTAACACACATTAAAGGAAGGAAAAAAGGAAAAAAAAAATTAAAAAAAAAAAAGAAAATGTGAACCTTTCAAAACTCTTCTCTCTTCTCCACAAACTGTTTACTTTCTCACAACTAACACAGAGAGACAAAACAAGAATTTTCAGCCAATTTTACCATTTAAATATAATCTTCCATCACTTTGGGAGAGGAGTCTCTCTTGATGTTCCCATGGAATTTCTCCATTGTTTTCTTGTGGGTTTTAACTGCCACGAAAAACAGCTGCTCAGTAAAAAACCTTGCTTCTGTGACTCCTTCCATTAGCAGTTTTCCAGGCTGCCTATGGTTTAGACTTTTGCATATTAGAGTGTCACCTTTTAAAGATGCTCAACTCAAAGGAACAAAGGATGCTTCTTGTCAGGGAACAGAGATATCTTCTCAGTTCTTCATCATCACAACAGACTTATCTCTATCTATGTTCAAGCATCTCATAAGATGAATATCACTTAGTCCATCATACACCTTTGTTCAAAATCTACACACAAATTTACACAACATCTCCGTAGATGCATATCGTTCCCATGATTTGACAGGATATGTTAGTTCAGTTTCCATGGTTTACATCCAGAGAAGTCCAGTCAGAAATGTCCACTTCTTCAATCTCTCTTTCCAATAATCTTTATCCGTTCTTTCACTGACTGCATATCATGCTGTCTAGTGTTAAATCACTCTGTCCTTCCCGTCTCTCTCTCAGGGAAAGGGTTGCAGTTCTGAAAGCTTCATCTTGCTAAGAAAAGGTTAAATCTGCCTAGGTCTGCAATGGTCAATGTGATCAGCCGCTCTGAAGAAGCTGGGCTTTTCTTCTTTGCCCCCTTTTCCGTCTCAGCCCGGGAGTCACTGGAGGAGGAGGAAGGGAGGGGAGGCAGTCCTTGCCCATCCCTCAGTGGCTATCAGGGTAGGGTCAGCCCATCTGGGCCCAAAGGCGTTATCAGAGGCCTAGCTCCTACTGCTCCCTCTTGGCTTGGCTGGCTCCAGGCCTCCGGCTGCCTCCCCTGCCTAACTGAAAGAGTGACAGGGCCTGACTGGCCTAAGCCTGGAAGCCTGGCTGGCCTGAGCCAATTCCACCCCACCGCTCCCCGAAGAGGGGAGGCAGCGGTGGGCCAACCAGCCTAGGCCCGGCTGATGTTACCTGTTCAAGTGGCCGAGAAGAAAGAGACTGACTTGCCCTCCCTCAGAATTTTATATGGATATTCCTCAAAGTCGCATCTAGCTTCCTCAGTGGTCTAACAATATGTCAGTATTTAAAAATGAACTGTGATAGGTGCCTTCATAAAATAGATTTGGTAGCCAAGGAAGGGAGGATACATGGATTTCATGTGTCAAAACATTTCAAAGTCCTGACAGGGAACTGTTTCTACTTTAACTAAAAACCAAACTGTGTCAACCTATAACAACCACCCAGACAAGGGTGATCAGTTTTCTGGGTTAACTTTAGTTGTGTTGTTAGATTAGCTAGTCCCCATTTGCATTCTCAGCTGTGAGGTTTAAAAGCAAAATCTCTGGGACTGGCTCATTGTCTATCTGCCATTCTAGGCCTTGCTTCAGTTTGTCAATAAACTGCTCTCTGGCCTCTTGAATTATGTTTGTAAAAATTTTGCGATCCTTGCATCAGGGACTTTTAAAAATACCTTTCTTTCAGCCTCTCTTACCCCCTCAAGAGCCTCCTTTGGACATTCATGAGCTTAATTGGAAGGCTTTGTGTACAGTCCCTCCCCCGCAAGGTGATCCAGTGTTAAAGCAGCTAAATCTCAATTTCTGTATCCCACATAAATCAAAAAAAAATCCTGCAGACCCTTTTTCCATTCTGCCTCCCACAAAGTACAGTGTAGAAGTCAGTATCAGCCCCACAAGGGACCTAATGTCATGGGATGTCATTAAATATGTGGAAAGCATAGAGCTCAAGAAACTCTCAAAATACTGGGACCCAATGCTGTGTTCGGTCGCTGTCCGCCTTAATTCTTTTACCTCCTGATAAGACAGTGCCTTCAACAAGGAATACGGTGTTTGCTGCCGTGATAAGTACAGGGGTTATGATCTTATCAGCCATTTCCAAGTGTCCTGCAAGTAAAGCTTCTTTTTTTAAATGGACCCAATTCTCGTGAGGGTCTGGGAGAAACAGGTCTGGCTCATCGTCAGAGTCAATGGGACCAGGATCAAAGGAATCTTCATCCTCCTCCTTTATTCCCGGGACAGCAGCCAGCAGCAAAAGCTGTCACAGATCACGGTGCCCGGTATCTTTCGTGTGGATAGTGGAGTGGATGGCCATACTAAAGAATGTATGGCTTTCAGTGGGTCTGCCACTCACTGGTTCAGGATCATTAGCCACAGCTTGAAGCTGGTTGTGCTTTTCCACAGTCTTGTAAATCACTCTGCAAAAGGGGAGCATCTCAGCCACCACCGTATTCCCCGTTGTCGCATGGGCCCATAATTTCATCCCTATATTGTCTCTAAAGTCTTTTGTACAGAAGGTAGACAACAGTAACATTTTTTTCCTCAGCTTCCACCCTCTTCAGCACAGGTTTTAAATCACGAGGTGAAGACTTGCTGTGTTTCTTAAGCAGCTCAAATATAAGCAGAAAAAGTCTCTCTCCTGGGCCTATTTCCCCTGACCTATATTTCCTTTTCCCCAGCTCACCTCTCAGTCATCCTGGTTCTCTAGGTCGTCCAGAGGGATTGTAACAGAAATGATCTTGCTTCTTCCAGCAGCACTTCCAGACCTGGGGGGGTCGTTGGCTGCCTGCATACATTAGGCAGTCTTTGCCTCCTCACACAGAAGAGAGGGGCCTTCAAAAGAGGGGGTACAAAAGTAGTCTAAGCAGGGAGCCTTAAACCAAAACTTAGCAAAAATAGGTCAGAGTTTGAGTTGAAGTCATTGAAGTCCAAGCGAGAAAAGGGATTGAAGTTGAAGTCCAAGCAAAAAGGAGTTGAAGTAGTTTGTTTTCCTCTCAGTTCAGTCATATATTGTTGCAGCTCCAAGCAGCTACAGCTTTAAGTCTTCTGCAACTATAAGGGGAAGATAAACTTTAATAACAATCTAGATTCTGATATTGCAATTCTGTATCAGATTAAACAAGAATAATGGTCCCATTAAGCCTCAACAATATTGTTATTGCCAATGTGTTTGGAGAAGGAAGTAGCTTTCTGGGCAAAAGTCACAATCTTATTACACAAGACAAAAAAGTCACCAATGATGGTTTATCTCATAGCAATTCTGCTAGTATATGCTGAGAAGTAAATGAAGGGTTTGCTAATCCTTCCACAAGCAGTGTGTGAACACACAAGAGTACAGCCTAGCTGTTTCCTCTCTTTAGGTTCTTTAAAAAGTTGACTGCATTTTCCAAGTGTTTGCAGGTAACCCTCATGTGCAGTAAGTAGGAGGGCTTGACAGAGAAGAAACTTTTTATTGACAGATGTTTAAAGGATGTGGCAGAGAGAAGTGCAGGATAGCTTTTGCTCAACAACCACAGGAATTAGTGACATAACTTCTCAAACTCTTAGGCATGCTTTAAAATGAGGAGAAGGGTATCTTCCTCCTGTCCTTTCCCAGTTACTCCCTCCTAAAAACAATTTGCTGTTTTAAGACAAAGTCAAATTGCTTCCTTTTCCACTCTCTCTTGCTCACTAACCCCCTTGGTCCGGCAGCCAGAACTTAGTCTGTTTTTCTGCTCTTGAGAGCAAAACCAAATGTTTTGGTCTTTGCTGTTTTCACTTGTTCATAGTGTTTTAAATTAAACTCTGTAAGAGGAAATGTTTTGAAAAGCCTTGTGCTCAGTGTTCTCCACTGGTCACAGTGTATAGTCACATGTCAGTGCTGTTCATTTAAGAGCTAGACTCGATGCTCTTTGTGGGTCCCTTGCAACTCAGTATTCTCTGTGATTCTGTGTGTGTGATTCCTGCAACCTCTTGAGTGCTGCTGCCTGTGTGCAGTGGTAGGGGTGGGGAAGTGCACATGTGCACCTGTGTGAACACATCTGTCTACCCCTGGAGAAGTTGGAAGTTTTTTGGGGAGCATGTGAGTGGATTAGCAGGTTAACTGTTGACAGGAAGGCTGATAAAAACAATTTTAACTTGAACCTTGGGTGACTGTCTCTGGCTTGAAACCTCTGACACTTTTATAACAATAAATAATAAACTATTGCTCTTAGGTAAGAGTGAGGAACTGTTACTTCCTTTGGTCTAAGTAATGATTTTAGAGCAATGTGGGTAACAGCTGAAGGGAGCATATTTCTGTTACAATTCCAGCTGAAGCAGTTCTCAGTTAAGGCCCTCTACTGGAGATGCGCACCCCATTTGAGATGTGGTTCTTGATGTGTGAGCTCTCACTGTAAAGCTCATTGGCTTAGCCAAGGTAATTTGAGCTAGTCTTTCTAACTTTGCACTGGAACAGAGTGAGAGCATTCACACAGCCAGTTCTGGGGGCTCACAACAGGGTGGTGAAGAACTTGAAGAAGGGCTAGTAACTTTGAACTATAAAGAGGTGTTTGCATCTAACTAGAATTTGTCAACCAAAATGGTAAAAATAACAAGATGTGCTTGGATATGTGTTTTTAATTTACTTGCTTGTTTTTGTTGGGCTTATATGCACAGTGGGCTGTAGTTGTTTAGGATCTGGACATAAAACATTCTCTTAATCCCTCTACTTTTGTTCTACCTTCTATTGTGATGTTTTCTATCATGAACAGTCCTTCCACTGCTTTGGTCAGAGAAATACACCATTTCTTCTTCTCTAGAAGAAGAAGGGCTAGAAATCTCTACTTTGGCAACACCTTTTTGTAGTCAAGGAGTGTATATGCAGCTTTTTAGATCACAGAATTGACAGAACTGCTGTCAGTGGGTTTTCTGAAGATAATCCAATGAAATTAACCAACTTGTCTTTAGAAGTTGCAGTATTTTTTTTGGCTGTATAGGTGACACCTTCTGAGCAGATGTTACCCTCACATGTAGTAGTATCAGGAGCATGTGCTGCTTACTGCTGTTGTTTGCATATGATCTCTAGAGTATTAAGGACCTCTGGACATTTCCTTCTCTTTATCACACCCACCTTGCTCAGAGCAGTGGGTCCTTGAGGGAGGAAGGAGTAGAGGCATGGTCCAGAAGTGAAACAACATATTTGCTTCCCTTTCTCTCTCTTTTCTCTATTTTCAGCCCTTGTAGCAATATTTCCGGAGTCTCTTTGCAATATTGACATCTGAGCTCCCGATCTGGGGAGGGAAGAGGTGGGAAAATTAAAAGTTTTGGCTTTTAATTAACTGCAGCAAAGTGTGCTGCACTTTGTTCCTCAGGTCTGCAGAGCCTGAGAGAGGCAAGGCTGAGTTACTCAGTGTTAGCAGAGGGGGATGGGATTGCTGCTGCTGTCTTTCCACACCTCACTTACCATGTTCACTTACCTTGCTGGTTGTAAACTGCTTATCTATGAAGTTAATCAAATGCATATCAGAGTTGCATTCCTTTAGCTGAACTGATTATTCTTGATCCAGTGTTTTGCAGATAGGGATTGAGGATTTTATGTGCTTCATGTTTTCAGGGAAAGGCAAATTGACATCTTGGCTGAATCCCAAGGAATGGAGTAGGTGGCAGAGTTTATATATGGGCTGGGGGTTGATTTGGCTCTAGCTGCTGTGTAAAGTTCACTTTGACAGCTGAAAGATGCAGAGAGAAGCACTTTCAGAACTAGAGACAGTGAGGTAATGAGAAAGTGTCATAGGGAAGGAAGTGGAGTGGGGGAGGTGGGGGGAAAACTCTCCTTGACATAATCTGATAGGTTTTCCACCCTGTGCAGCAGCTTTTTTTATGCTTTCAACTCACAGTAATTACAGCTCAGTGACAGCCAACTTGCCAAAAACCGGGGTGGTGGTATATCCCAGAGTGGGTTGGAGGGCTGAAGAGCTGCTCAAAAGCTAGAAGAGAAGTCTGGGTTCCCAGGCATAGTTCCTGCTGCTGTGACCTATTTTTACATCTGCATGATGGTTTAGCTTTGGCTACCTGTCATGTCTAGGAATTTCTGAATGCTGAATGGTAGCACTAGCTGTCACCAGCTGGTTGAAAAGATAAGAATAGGTAAATTTCAAGCTCTTCCTGAGAACTGGAGAAGCAAAAATGTATGGTGCTCCCAGCTTTGCTTTTCTTCCTCTTCCTAAAGATCATTGTTGGTGGCAGGCACCGTTGGTGGATCCTGGGAATATCCACAGCAAACTCACATTATGTAGATGTGCTCTCTAGCAGAGAAATAAGCAACACAAGTATCAGTGTGCAGTCTGTATTTATTTTGAAGTATAAAATGAATCGAGTCTTAAGACATAAAAGCTTTACAGTGATGTAGTGCAGCATTCTATTATTTTCCCAGCTTTGGTCTGCTTGCTAGAAATCTCAGACAGATCTTCAAATGTAGTGGACTCATACTACTTTCTTAGGATTCATCTGGCGTAGACCTTGGCTGAGATCTCTCTTACGGTGCCTGAATGTGCATATTTTGCATATTTTGCAGCTGTTTGCAAGTTTTTAGCAGTGTATTGTTTGTATTTCATCACTAAATTATGTGCATGCAGATCATTGCCAGCATTGTGCTCCATGGGAACATTATTACTGGGGGAAGGAGGAGAACCTGCACTGAGCTGCAGAGAGGACTGGAGGTGAAAGGAGGAGAAAAATGCACATTTGAAGGTGGTGGTGATTATGAGCACATTTTCTATCTGCTTAATAATTTGAATTTAAAAATGCAGTATTTTTTGAGGGGGAAAGAAACTAATGATGCAGTTTTGTGTTACAGCTGAGGTCCATTGTACTCCAAGGTCTACCCTCTGTCAAGATTGGTGTGGCCTCTCTCTCTCTTCCCTTGGCTTTTGAAGATAGAAAGATACAAGAAATTAATTCATTAAAATTTGTGTATTTGAGGTACCACTACCTGCTTACTACTTTGACCGGTGAGTAGGTAGTGGTACCTCAAATCAAGTGGTGCATTCCATGCCCACCAGGTCTCAGAAGCAGCAGCAGTATCTGTGCAAGCTGCATGTGCACCTGATGCAGCATCTCGAGGAAGAATACATCCCTGCATTCTGCATCTCATTTCACACTTGAAAGTCAACAGACGTATGGCTCAATTGATGTCTCATGGATAGATTATGAAAATTGGGCCTGATGATTTTCAGATGAGAAATCTGTGGCAAATACTTAGGTCCCCTTGGTAAAGGTGTTTATTTTGCCAACAGGACTTCGGCCAATTCTGGGGTAAAAGTTGTGTAAGACACTGAATGCTGGGCATGCATTAGTGGGGTTGATCCTATGTATCTGGAGTGGTTAAGCAAGTGAAACTTTGTTGGAATCCTGCCTCTGCTGTGAAATGGGTTTTCCAATCTACCCTGCTGATTTCCAGAGTAACTGTCAAAGTTACTTGTTCTTAGAGTGCATTGATATTTCTGTCCATGTGATTGCTGATCAGACTTTCAAGTCTCTTACCAGTATAGCAGGATCCAGTAAAACAAATTAAACTTTTAAAAACATTTTATTTGTTTATAAACAAGTGAAAATGGTATCACTTTCATACAAGACAGATTGCTCGTGGCCTTTACTTACATCTTAGAGTCCATGTTTTGCAAGGAGGAACCCTACAAGTGCTTGTTCATGTGTTGAAGGTATCCTCCAGTCTAGGCCCTTTGGAGTTTATCTTCTTACAGCATGGAGGACATTATCCATGTCCTCTTTGGAGTGGTGTGGCCCAGATTAAGGTTGGTGAGGGGCTTGGAGCACAAGCCCTATGAGGAATGACTGAGGGAACTGGAGAAGACTCAGAGGTGACCTTATCGCTCTCTACAACTTCCGGAAAGGTGGTTGTAGTCAGGTGGGAGTTGGTCTCTTTCTTCAGGCAGCAGAACAAGAGGACATGGTCTTAAGCTGTGCCAAGGGAAACATAGGCTGGATATTAGGAAAAAGTTTTTTACAGAAAAGATAATAAAGTATTGGAATGGTCTACCTGGGGAGGTGGTGGATTCACCACCTCTGGATGTGTTTAAGGAAAGACTAGATGTGGCACTTGGTGCCATGGTTTAGTTGAGGTTAGGGTTGGGTTGGACTTGATGACCCTGGAGGTCTCTTCCAACCTAATGATTCTGTGATTTTATGATCATTTGGATAATTACTCCTTCTTTTAGAACACTAAATAATGCTGTGGGACAAATCTGATACTGTAAGACAAAATTTTAGAATATCTTCCCCAGCAAATAAAAGATTTACCTAGTTACTGTTGACCCAGTCAAGTGTTTTTCTATCCAAGCTGTTTTCTGCATAGGAAAAAAGAAAGGTGTGTCTGTGTACATATCTGCAGCTCTGCAATAATGCATTGAAAGGATTAGATCTTCACCAGTTCTTAAAGTTTTCTTCATCAGAACCTGGACAACATCTTAGGTCTGTTTTGGCAATACCTGGGTACTGGCAAGTTTGCTGGATGAGCATCTGGCTCATGTTTCTCAGTTTTTGTATGCTGTAGTGACTGCTAACTCAGAGGCCTTGGTTGGCAAAATAATAGTAGGTTCTGACCTCTGTAGCTGAATCTTGTAATTTTTACCATCCAGATGGTATATTGCTTGCCAGGAAAAGCAGTAGTGCCAGTGGGTCTGGCACTGGGTAACTGTTCTTAAGTTATTACAGTTATGGGACCTCTCTGTTCAGAGTATCAGGCCTGACTCAACGTGAAGTTTTCTGTTGCTGCTGAAAGGGGAGATCTGGACAATGAGTTTCTTTATCTCCTCCTTCATCCTATCTTTTAGAACTCTACGGTGTGTCTGTTTCCCAAGGCACCTCTCCACAGTGCTGTAACTGTTAATGCTCATGCAAAAACAGAGTCTTCCATTTATGCAGTAATTTGACCTTACTAGCTAAAGTTCACTGTGAGACTGAACCTTCACCTGCCTTTTACAAATACTAAAATTAAGATGAAAATTTCTGTTGAGTATATGGTGGTACTTCAGGAGTAGTACAATTACAGAGCTTTATATTATCACCAAAGGTTTTTTTTACTCATGGGAACACTGGAGTTTGGAGTCTTTCGTGGGTGAAGATTGAACATTTCAAAGATGACTACTGTTGAAAGTATTCAGAAATGTCACTGATGCCATCTAGCATTTGGTTGAATGCTGCTTTTCTTAGATATTGGTTTCATTATTAGAGACATTTTTTCCCTGATTGTAATTCCAGCCTTGCTTTATAAAATGGCTTGAATGCCTCTCAAACTGTGTTGAAATGAGAAAATTTTGTCTTGATTGGGATGGGAACAGAATATGTATTGGAAACTGTTCCTGTAGTGTTTAGTATTCATCTTTTTGTTTTTGTAATGTCCGTGTATGATGGACGCTGATTACTATTTTTTTTTTCAGGAAGGGTAACAAGAATACTTTTTTTAGGTATGTGTAATTATTGGACAACTGTCTTTTTATTTATTTTTTATTTTTTTCACTCCAGACTTTATTGCACCTCTTATGATTCATACTTAGAAAAATTAAAAAACAACAAAGCTACCGCTATACTGGCAATAGTAGCTCCTGATTGTTTCTCAGATGGAAAGTGTCTTCCCACTGGCCACTTGCTGGGCAGTGTGTATAACCAAAACTTGTCAGCCATGTGGCATCTGTTCATGATGCACATAAAATAAGCTTGAGATGAGGTGGCTGCCCCCATGCAAGCACAGATTCTGAAGTTGTAGTGCTTGCAGTAGAGGGTTATTGATTTGGGGCTGCAGATTATCTTCAGTTAGGTGTTTCTACTAGGTCAGGAGAAAGGATTTAAGGGAAGAGGGTGTGAGAATATGTGTTTGCACAGAAGTAGCCTGCTGTTACCTGTGTGTGGTCTCAGAGCAAATGCATATGAAGACTCTTTTTCTCAGATTATCAGTTTAGCTCTTTCCACAGCTAAAACTCTTGTTTCTAAGGGTTTAAGCAAGAAGGGAGCAAAAGCATGTGGCTTCTGCATTCAGAGCAGGGGTATTCTCCTAGCTGTCTGCACAACGTGCTTACAGTCAGGAGATGCAGAGAGAGAGGGGATACTGCTCAATCACATGATACTGCCTGTCTGGCAAGTGTCTGCAGTGTGAGTAGAGAAACCAACTGTTTACTATTTTGGGTGAATGAGGTTGGCTGTTACTGCAAGTGGCCCCACAAAGAAGTCCATGCATCTGTTGATAAGCAGTGCTCTGCATACTGGGTGCTCGACTGCTTACAGATGCTTGCTGAAACAGTGAAGTTTCTATCTGAGCTTTGAGATTGTAGGAAGAAAAATTTTGCCAAGAGCTTTGGTGGTTTTAACCTTTAGATGTTGGTTGTCAGAGTTTGTCTGTGCCTACAGAACCTCTCTACTCTGATGCAAGCACAGCCTTGGAATCTACCAGTAGACTGATTTTTTTTTTGCTCTACCGTCTGGTGCAGTGACCGAAACCTGGTAGAGAGGGATTGCAGTTGGGTCTCTTGTGAGGATTTAGCACCCCTTCCACTTGCCTGGACGCCTCCCGTGTTACAGAATCCACCTTTGGGTCCAGGGATTTCCTGTAATATGTTGGATAAAGCCAAGACACTCCAGCCTGCCTATGTCGGGATTGTGCCGCTTGCAGAGACTGTATCAAAGCAAGGGAAGAGCTATTCAAGCACATATCAGGATTCATACCACAGCTTACGAGAAGGTTAGCAGTCTCTGCTTTCTTTGTTGTAGGCACTGTATAATTAATTTGAGGGGNTTTTTTTTGGTGTTGTGGGTTTTTTTTCCCTCTTGCATATTGAATCTGCCTGTTTTTTGTTTTCTGGGCAATAGTCCAGATTTTGGGTTTCCCAGTGACTCCTGTGACCTCTTGTCCCTGAGGGCTCTCAAGTATGTCGCTCGACAAGCCTGGAGCACGGTATGTAGTGACTTGCAGTGCTGGGACTGTGAGACAATTTCACTTGCGTTTGGAAATTTTGGTTTCAAACTTAAAATTTCTTCTCCCCTATGTCTGTAGGCCTCTTGTGAGCAATGTTTTAAGGCTGTTTCATTAAAGATGTAAAGGCTTGTTCTGGAGTGGCAGCTCTGCCTTGAAGACTAAGAGTACCATGTTTTAAGTTTCTGTATGTTCTTGCTTTGAGAGTGTTCAAGGAGTGTTGTTTATATATCTAAATGTGATTTTGTTGTAGTTAATGGTGTTCTGCAAATATGTGTGATTTTTTTTACTGAGGATTACAATTCTGAAAGATTATATAGACAGAGGTCAGATTTCAGGGAGTGATACCTAGAAGGAAAGAGGAGGATCTGGAGGGATTGAAAAAGATTGTGAATATGAAATCCAGTAGTCCATTCATAGTGCACAGCATAATAAATATAACAAACAGGAACTGGGAAAAGATTACAGAGAAGAATGGCAGAACATCACAAGAAGCCAATGGCAAGCAGCAAGGTTTATGTTTTATCAGAAATACTGGATCCGTCTAGCTACAAGTGAAATTTTAGTAGGAACTTGCAGAAAGGAACAATGATGAGTACAGTGGCCTAAGAATAAGGTGATGACTGATTTTAAGAGCAAGTAAAGTCATCTGGAAGGAGGGGAAAATAACTTTCTGACAACTTGGACAGCAAGGCAAGATAAAGGGGGAGTAGGTGTTGAGGACAATAATCCAGATAGAATAAGGCCATGTTTATTGCATGAAGATGGCCTGTGTGTGTAAGATGATTTTAACAGGTGCATTTAGAAGATTTTTCTCTGGTACATAATTTCGGCCTGCTGGAGCTGCCAAACAAAACTGTTAGGTTTCTGCCCCCAGTTTTCACTCCCCCTACCAATCCTATTTAACATCTATCAAGTGCTAGTTTGTTGTTAACTTTTAAAAATACTATTATTTTTGTTGCATGTTTTCATTGGAATAGTCTTTGTTTGAAAAAATACAGAGAAGCAAACTGAAGTCACAGTCCTCAAATTCAAGTTCAGGAGTTATAAATCCTGCCATTAGTATAGGCACTATTCCCAGATTTCTTCGTCTGCTTTGGAGACATAGAACTGGGCACATGAATCTTCAGAGGCAAAAGAACAACTCAAAATTTTAAAAAGCCAGAACTTGCATCTGTCCTTTATTTGCAAGTATTGGTTTCCACAGAAGGTGAGCACTTTGCAATTGGATTTGCCAGTTCATCTTTCATCCAGTCACTAAATATCACAAGCTGTACACTGGGATAACATGCTCAACTAGGAAAAAGCTGTCTTACTTTAATCAAAAAAGTAAGTGTCTCAAGTTGAAGGGAATCGAGGCCATTGAAATCTTGTATAATTCTGGTTATTGGAAAAGCTATGTTGACTCTGCTAAGTCCAGCAATACCATAAGCCTACCCCATGGCTAATTTATGATGCTCTGATATCACATGTGATAAGGAAAGCTGCTTTCTAGCAGCTACCAAATGAAGGTTAGGGAAGAGAAACAGATGCTGCCAGCTTCTTTCCTGTCAGATGAAGAAAATTATAACCATTTAGCTTTGCTGCTGCTCCATTCAAGTCTCCTACAGTCTTGGGATGCTGGTTGTAGTTATGCTGTAGCATGCACTGTATTTTGCGGAGCAAAATCTTGTAGGCAGCAGAGAAACAGATGCACCTATGTATAAACCCTAATGGAAATCCAGAATTAGCACTGAGCTGAAACTAATGACTGTTATGCCTTAGTTTTTAGTCATCCCTAAAAATGGGACAGCTTAGTTTTGTTGTCACCAAGACAAAAAATTTATGCGTTTCTCTTCCTCACTCTTAATAAAACTGGGCAAGTAAGGGCTGTCTATACTAACACTGACAATGCTTATCTATTCTCGTAATGATTCTCATGAGAAGCAGCTATCTGGAATAGACTTCATCTTGTTTCCTGATTTCTGGAAAACAGATGTCTCCTAAATCTGATTTATTTCTCTTTTTTTTTGAATTAGGACTTGACATTGATGTTTGGGAACTGGTGATCCATTCTACACAGAAATGGATTTAACATGCAGAAGTCAAAGAACTTAAGCTTGTATTTTTCAAAGTATGTGTTAGGGCAGTTATGTGCAAAATTCCTAAAATTTAGGAATCCATAAACATGTTTTCTGTTCAAGAATGCCTGGGAGTGATTTAGTCTTCAAATACTAGAGCACAGTTTGCAGTTCCTAGCTCAGTTGACACCACAGTATGGTAGCCCCTTATGAGAGATATAAAGAGGGAATTGCAGAAAGCTACTCAAAACTCAGTTAGCATTCATGAGTTTAGCTTAGAAGTAAGTACTTTCAAAACTAAATTCCAATATTTCCACTTCTGTGCTATATCTTTAATTTGTTGCTCTTAAACTAAACACTTTTTTTTTGGCAACTCCTCCCTTCAAAAACATTCAGTGTGACTCAGGGTCTGACAGTGAAACTCACCTCTTTTTCCAAGATTTGTATCTCAGGGCCCAGATACAGGAACAACTTCCTGCATGCGATCTGATCTGCACGAACTGTGTGCACATTCTTGGTCCGCAGCAAATGGGAGGTAATTTGAGTTAGCTTAGCCTTTGATTAAACTATTAATATCTGTTCAGTACTTTGAAGAGATCAGAAATCGTGCAAGTGCTTGTTAGCATTTAATTTCCTTCAAGAGTAATCTAGACTTTATTGTCATTACCTGCAGTACTTGAAGGTCCAGCTAGCCCTGGCCCCACCTCATCCAGGAGGGGTCACAAAACCTTCATGAGTAGACTTGGAAGCTCTCAATCCCAAGGAGATGCCCAGCAAGAGGGCAGCCCCTGTGCCCAAGGCATCTCACAGGAATACAGGGTGACTTTTTTCTGTAAAGGGTGATCTGGGTCTTCCTGCTTCAGAGTGAACCTGAAGTTGCTCTGGGAGATGTGTGAATGATGCAGATTCATGGATAAGCAGTGTCAGAAACCAGTCACAAAGCACACAGATGCGTTTCTGAATGATGGCCTAATGCATTCCAGTGTTTGGAATTATTTATGCAAATAGTGATCTGACACATTAAAACACAGAAAATGTGTTGAACATATGGGGAGCTGATCTGCTCTGGCATATTTTATGACAGATCCAGAGGCATACTAGAGTCCCTGCATCCTCTTGCCACAACCCCAGCTTGTGACTATGCTTAAAAGTAAGAGGTGCAGTGAAGGTAAGTTAATGATACATTTATGCGAAGTGGCTTGAAGTTGACTGTCAATTTAAATTTATTTTTACTTAATAGCCAGTGTGCCTCATTTGACTGTGAGCACTAAAGGTGTTTCAGGATATTTGTTAACTCTGTGACATGAGTGGGAAGCTTGGGGATAGGGTTAGCACTGGATGATTAAGGTTTTTGTAAGTCAGTTGTTATCAGTGGAAGAAGACTAACAACATTATCCCTGGAGCTGAAATCACATGTTTTCTTCAGTCCTGATGCTCTGATGTGTTTTTGTTTTTTTTGGATATGACATGTTTTTCCCCTTTTGCAGTTTACTGAACTATTCCTGTCAGTGTAACGATCCCCAGCTGTTCCTTTAGCCCTGGCTATTTTCATGCTGGGAATGGGAAGAGGAGAAGGACAGAGGCTAACTTGTTTACCACACTGTGATCTACTTAAATTGTCAAAAATGGCTATTACAGTGCTTTCTATAGTGCAAAGGAATAGTAATAGGAAAGAGCTACAGACTTGCAAGAGCAAGGAGATGTAAGGATTCAGCACATGCAGAAAACAAAAATGAGTAGAAACTGAGTGTGGTGCGATGAGTGCAGCTGCCAGTAGCATTTATGCAGACAATGCTTTGAACTAGTAATGATACCAAGTAAAATTTCCAGTAAATACTTTCCTGTCAGCTGAATTTTCTTCACAGTTGAACTGAGCTTCATATTCAGGGGCAGTGGTACTGAGGTACTGATAATCCCTGCAACTGGGACACATATTAGTAAAGCTTCAAAACACTTGTGTAGCTTTCAGATTACTGATTTTTTCCATAATTATCTGTTGTTTTCTTTTTTCAAGAAACCACCTCTATTTGTACTTTTAAACAACAAATATCTGATGCTTAGACTTTGCAGGAGCTGTTGAAAAGCAGCTGCTTTTTTTTTTTTGAAAATGGAACTATGATATTAAATGAAACTATGAAACTCAAACTGCTTTCTTTGCATCCAGAAAAAACTTCTTGAGTCCTTGCCCGAAGACAAGTGTCAGTGATAGGAATGGGTTTTCTGTCTGCTTTTAGGTCCATCTCAGGCTGCTTATGTAGATCTTATCTCAGTTGGTTTTATCATCCACAGTCAGTAGTCACCTCTGATTTTTCATCATGCAGTCACACCTGTAAGTCATTGATCAACAACTTAGAGAATATCTATATTAAAAATGAGTACCACTCAGATCTTTCATTTCGTGCCCCAACTCCCATATCTCCAGTCTTTTCTGAGCACTGAATTACTTATTTTGTCACCTGGTGCATCAATAAATTTCAATCAAAAATGTAGAAGCAGCATATTTTTTGGCAAGAACCTCTGCAACCTATGGTAGAAAATGGGATATGACTCCTGCTGTGGCTTAGGTTTATCAAATTAAAATGTGTAGCGAGCCTGTGGAGCAAATTGTGCTGCTCTTTCTTGCAAGAGGCTCTGTAGGATACATACTCTGCTGAAGGGCATTAACACGGAGCAAAATTCATAGTTTCTTTCTTTACTTGGACTAGTAGAAGTAGATATGATGTTTTTCCCTGGCATTATGTGATATTTACTAACTTGGTATCTTTCCAAACTAAGAGCAGACCTGCAGTAGCTGAAATACATTGCAATACGGTAATTGCTAAGAAGAACTACTAAATGTTTTTTGCTCATCACTGCATTCAGGAGAGATAAGATGGGTAGAAGAGCTGCGCAGGTGATCTTCTGTCAGAGTTTATTGTGCAAATAATATAATCAACGTTCTTTCAAGTGAACAAAGGTTTGAACTTTCCAACCTGCAGTTTTGCCATCTAAAGTTATATTGGCCTGATGCAGCTAACAACAAATGTGAAAGAAGTTGGTGATAAGGAGGAGGATATATTGCTTTGAGACATAAATTCTTTGCAAAATTGACTGTGAAAATTGGTGAAATCCAGGCTTTCTTGACAATCTCATTTTAAAACTAGCTTTCAGAAATAAACAGCCATAGAGAAAACCTTTTGTAAAAATACAGCTTTTTCCGAGTTTTCAGTGGAAGTGCCTATGATAGGTTTTTCTCCATCATAGGGACAGGAATCATCTGTTGCAATCATGGTTATAATGACCTCATTCTGTGGTCTCTGTCCCCAAAGGTGGCTCAGAGGCCTATCAGCATTCTGAGGGTATTTCCCATAACAACTCTGCTGTACCAGCTGACACATTTAATATCTTTTTGGTAACCTTCCTCACTGAAACACTTGTCAGGCACAAACGTTGTGCTGCCCAGCTGGGTTGCTGGGGGCAGAGCTGAGTGATGCTCTCTGGATGACAGAAGGAAGAGATCCACTTTGACTTTCTCTATGTGGAGTTTCTGTAGCTTCCTGCTGCTTTATGTCCCTGTAGTAATAAGTGCATGGAAACTACAGCTGTGTTTTTTGTAGGAATGGAATGTGGCCGTAGGTATGATGTTTGGTTCCTCACCTCTGCAAATCTCACAGCAGTGCTGTAAAACCAGAATAGAAGCCAGAAGCTCCCGTTGCATAATTTGATCAGTATTGCTAGCAGCATGTAACCTGTCCCTGCAAGTTGTTGTGTGTTCTGTTTCTTATTTTGATGGATGTTCTTTTTAATCACTTTCACCTTCCTAAGCATTCATGCCTCTTTCTGTGTTACACTTAGGTGTGAAGGGCCTTCTAAGGCTGCTTGCAGCCCTTTTCCATACTCTGATGTCAAATTCTCCCTTTTCAGAAACAAAAGACAACATTTTAGAAGCAGATGCTAAACTAATCGTACCTTTGTGTCTCTCTGAGAGACTCTTTTACTGCTGCTAATAATATGTGTCACATTGACTGCAGACAGTGCAGACAGCGAGGGTTGTATCTTCAGGACTGACATATGACAGTGAATCTTAACTGCAGCTGCAAATGCTGTCCCCTGCAGCCACCTCCCTGCCTCAGTGCTGGAGGGAGTGACAGAAGGGAAACGTGTCTTGCTTCATTTGCTTTTGTTCAGAATGTGAGTGAAAGCCCACCTCCACTGGCAGCTGGAGAGAATCTTGAAGCGTGTGTGATCTGCTGCTGGCAGTCCCCTCTGTGCCCTTCAGCAGAGGACTAAGCCATCAGTAACATTTTAAATATCTGCAGAATTTTTCTGCCAGTCTAAAGTCATTGGTAATGCAGACCATTCTGGACTGGTGGGTTCTTTTGGTTTGCTGATTGATCTGTTACACCGAATTACATTATTTAAATATTTATAGCTATGGTAGCACATTAAGCTTCATAGCTTGAATTGTTCAATGCTGTGGATCTTCCCTCATGGGAAAACCCACAACAGTCAATCCTGGAGACGTGTAGTCCAAAGTTTTTTTGAAAGAAAGTAACTATCCACCAAGAAAGGAGGTAAAGAAATGTAGATACATGTTGTATCATCAGTGAAAAGATTCTGAGCGACTTTCAAGAGCTTTTTATGTGTAATGCAAATCTGGGAATCAGCTTCCACTGGGCTCCTGTGGAGGAACTGATTTCTAATGCAGAATGATACGATGGCCACAGCTGAATCTTGCAACCTTTTTACAAACAGTGGCAGAATTCTAATAGAATTTGTACTTAAACAATAAAGAAGGTGTCAGACTGTTGGAGTACAGAGGCCAGAATCTTTATTTGAACCTCAGATGCCATGGCATGTGTTCTTTGCAGTCTTTGAGAAAAGCAAAGGTGTTTTTAATTACCATGAGTTAAAGAAATAATGGTAATTCCTTGTAGTATCCACCTGAAATTCTAAGAGAGAATGCTGGGGCTTGGATAGAAGCTGGTTAAAGAAATGCTAACTAGACAGTGAATGCTCTGAGTCTTTGTTTTGCATGTAACCTTGGACAAAACCACTTTTGTTTCATGTCCCACAAAATAACTGTCAGCACAATGAACCAGCTGAAGCTGGGAGATGCTCAAGCTAACTAATTAAAAATTATAAGGCCCAGGTTTTGAGCCCCTTGTATAACTAGTTAATGATTTCTTCCAAGAACTGCTGATTCTGTATTTAAATTTGCATACTTCTAAGTAATTTATTCTACTACTTGTGGAAAAAAACATTCACTCTCATTTGCATTTGGTTTCAATAAACCAAAGATCTTTAGGTGGTTAAAAACCCGAATGGTCTTGGAAATACAGAATTATTCCATGTTTTAGTGGAAAACCCCAAAACGTAACTCATATGTCGAGGTGTTCCAGCTGTTGCCACATAAATTCTGTGGTGTCTTGACCATTAGATGATTCCTGTGAAGGGAAGTTTTAACTTCTGTCTGTAGAAGGTGCCCTGTGGGAGAAGGAAGGCTGAATCACTGGGCCAAAACCAGTCTCTCAGAAATGTTTGAGGAAGTTTGTGATCTTGATCTATGAGGCTGTTTGTACACTGGAGCACTCTGTTATATTAGAAATTGAAGTATGGGAGGCGAATTATGAAGGAAAAGTATTTGACCATATCTCTTTTGCTGCAAGGGGCATGGAAAGATTTGCTCATAAATTTTAGTGTTATAAACATATCTAATCAAACATGTGTTTTATGGATGTGTCTAGGCACTGTCTCAGTGCTTGATATTCTTTCTGCCTGTAAGAAACCCACAGAAATACATCCTTGAACTCAGAGTTTTAAATACAATGAAAAATTGTTCAGGTTCTGACATACCTCAAAACATTTGGGTTTTTTTATTCTGTATAGTTTTTTGGAAAAAAAATATAAACAGTGGAATCATCTTTATGGATAATGAGATGGTTGAAGCTCTTTCTTCTTATGGACAGAGATATCCCTATCATTCCAAGAAAAAAAATGAAAAGAGTTTGAACTTGTGTTTCCCTTGTGTAGCTTGCCTTTTGTACTGTCACCTTCGTAGACAGCTGTAGATCTAATTGTTAGGCTGTATCTACCTATTCCTTAATTCTTCTTCATTTATCCCCATCTGCCATGTCATATTAACTTATCTGGGAGGATTTCTTTCTAGGGCTTTCTTTGCAAGCTGGTTAAGGGCAATGTTAGTTCCTCCTTGTTCATTGTTTCATGGAAAAATACAAATCACTATAGACTGACTCAAGTTTACACAGGGAGGTGGGAAATTCTCTCTGTTTTTCCCTCCTCAGATGTCTCTTCCAGCTATAAATGGTAACAATGGATATAAGATGGCATCAACAAATAGTGATTACAGTTAATATTTACTGTATTATGATACCAGGATCAATTTTAGGTAGACCTTTCCACCTAGGTATTTTGTTACAGGTCATCTTGTTGGATCATGCATGGTAGCCAGATTCCATGGACATGGATATGTGCCTAGTTACTCACATGCTTAGTTTTCACCTAGGCAGTACTACTGAGACAAAATGATTTTATAAGAATCAGTACCCTGCAGAGAAAGCAAACCAACTTTTCCTATAGACAAACTTGTTGTGCATTTTTACATGTTGTATATCTTACTAAATATACCATGTTACCTGTATTTCAGGTGAATTTCTTAAAGTTGTATTTTTACAGTTTCAGCAAGTACTGAGATGGATTATAGGTGTACCAAGATTGTATGGTTATGAGTGGGCATTTGTGTTCAGTAGAAACACAGTTCAATAGAAACACAGTGTTCAATAGAAACTTACTAATAGTAACAAACATATCTGATTTTAAAATTTTAGTACCAAAGAAGACAGAACTGGCATTGCATTAAAACGTAGCAGTGAATAAAATGTCATTAACTCCCCCTAAGTCTTAAATGTTTAATGGAAGTGGCAAGAGTTAAGTCATGAAGAAAGAAGGTAAAGGTAGGTAAATACTGTAAAATACACAGCAACTACTAGTCTTAATTTTAAATAAACATGAAAAGAACCCTGCAAACTTCAGCATAACTTTCATGGTTGTAAACAAGTTTGCATTTATTTGGAGTCATATAAATGAGTAGCTCCTGTGAAATAAGCAGGTTCAATTGTATGCAATATTCAGACCAAATCTCAGAAGTAACAAAATAGACTTCTAAGGCTGAACTGGTACTTCCTCTAGGATCTCCACATTTTACCACCGAAGCCAATTCTGACTTGAGCCGTGAAGAACTTCTAACAGGAGTAGCTGTTCTGTCCTGTCTGGATCTTAAATTATATTATGTCTTGGTAGTTGGATGGTTGTACTGATTTTGTTTGTTTTGAAGTGCTGTGTCCTAACAAAACTAAGATTGCTGTAAATGCTGATTTTATCTTCTAAATACAGTTTTCAGTTAACGTTAATGTGATTTCTACATTTATCAAACTTGATATTAAGCCTCAAAAATGGCCTGCTGAGGTAGCTTGTTGTTCTGTGCTCTGTGTGAGCCAGCTACCTTGTGGTAAAATGAGAATGGAAATAGATTCCTTTACTTTTGACTTTGTGCTTCTGATTTCGTACTCTTTGGGGACCACTTTCCTCTGTCGGCTGGGATTTTTAATTCTGCTAAGTAAGCTGTATCAAAGAATCTGTTTGTCAGTCTCCATTAGAAGAACTACTTTATGCCTCATAACATTGACTCATTAAAAGATAATACAGTGTTCCATCATCCTTTGAAAATATATTTTGAAATTTTTCCTATTTCATATTTCTCTTCCAGTGGCATCTTCCCCACAATAAAGGACTATCGCCCCGAACTTGGTTTATTTTGTTTCTGGCCAAAACAAGTCTTCTGGAATTCGCTCCTATAGACAATCAACAGGCATGTGTAAGCTACATGCCATGTCAATGACTTTACATGACCCTAGAATATTTTGAGCTGTAGAAGCTTTGAAGAGTGTGATTTTATCAATAAACTTGCCCTTCTTGTTCTGAGAGTGACAGTCAGTTAATTTTCTCTTTTCCTTGTCTTTTTGTGTTCTTAATTGACCAGTTAACTTTTTTTTCTGTACTTTTCAGCTGCTTTTTAAAGCTGCTGGGCATTTGAGAGCCTAAAGGCTTTTAGAAGTGCTGGATGGAAAAAACAGCTCCCGGGTGATATGATTCCCATTGCATCCTTGGATTGTTGCTAGCATATCCACTGTGAAATATTTTAGAAGTTGCTGCTTTGGAGGTGAAGAAACTGTTCTGTGTTTTAAGAATCACTTGATAGAGGGTTTAGGTCTACATCAGGCAGAATCATACTCCTGTTCTGATCTGTACAAATTCTAATGCTTTCATAAGTTTCCTAAGAGGATAAGAAATAAGAGGTGGTTATGAAAAAAGTTTCAAGTCCTCTATACAATAATTGCCTGTGATGCAGTGTTCCCCAAACTAGTCCAAGACACCTTTCCATCTCAGCACTTTGCAGCAGGACATGCTGCATTTCTGTGAAAAAATCCACTTTCATCACTCTCAGAACCTGCAGTACAGAACTGCTTCTCATCTCAGTTTTGTTTCCTGTTCAGGATCTGCTTCACAGACTTCTTCTTCCTGTGTAGGAAGAGTGGTCCCAATTGTACTTCTCACAGAGGAAAGACCACAGCAGGAATATAAATAAGTGACTTTTGCCTCTAGTGTGAAAGGTTGTTGTAACAGTTGAAGAAACCAAACCAAATTTTCTTTCTATTCTTTATCCTCCCAAACTCCATTTTCTCCATAGCATGGTTGCGAAGGAAGAATGGAGGAAGTTCCCTGCATTTTAATAGCAGCCGTTGTTGCTGCAGTAGAGAAAAGAGAGAGTGGAATGTGAGAGAGTCTCAAACAGTAAAGAAATAAACTTCTATTTAACTCTGCCTTTGCGCAGGCTTGCTTCAAGCTATTCTTTAAAATGCATTGAGATGAACAGAACCGTATGGCTGCTGCTCCTAACAACAGTCGATGCTTGCAAATTGTGAGGATCAACAGTGTGTCTGCTACCTCTCCTTCACCCCACAGAGGGACATGAATTTTTGGCATTCCCTTCCCAGGGTAGCAAACTGTGATATAATCCCCACAGTTTGGGTGTCATTTACAGTCTGCTTCACTTAAATGCTTCTCTGTTAACTGCACAGTCTGCTTAAATGCAAAGCCAGCACATATTCCCCATCAGCAGTGGGGAATAACATTGATGTAGTGATTAAAATGCTGTTAGACTCAGAAAATTACCTCAAAAAAAGGCCCCAAAAGTTTGCTTTTCTTTGTTGGTAATCCCCATTCTAGCACATTTTGTGTGGTCTGGGGTATGTTGTCAATAGCACCAGAAAAGTGCAGCGCTAAACCAGAAAAATTAACCCACCTCAGGAATTTAAGATACTGAAAATTAATTTTGACCATTGTATTCTCACTCACTGATCACAAACTATCACAGCTGTTTTTTCCTTGCAGCTTCCTGTGGACTCTACATGTAACTTGGTACACTAACAGCCCTTGGCTGCTTCTGTACAGAAAGATGTTGCAACTGGAGTTTCACAGATGCTGCCCTTGCTCGTGAATCTAATCTGGCTTCTTGTTGAAGAATGAAAAATCTAATGCAAGTCAACATTTGTTTTGTAAGATGGCATAGCTGAAAAATGTTCAGAGACCATTTTTTGTTGTGAGGGAAAGGTTTTCTTACCACATCTCCAAGGGACTGAATTCAGTAGGATATAGCTTTCACAGAAAGCAACAGCTGGTGTGCTGGATATTCAAAAACTGAATTTGGCATCTGCTTCTTGTCAAATGTGACTATTTAATCAGAAAGTAGGAAAAAAAAATCTCTCCTTAGTGAAATTAAAAGGGCTGCTGGCCAAGTGGTAAGTGGAAAGGTGGCTTCATCCTTCAAAACAGTGGTTTCATGGCACTATGATATTTGAGGTAGAGGTCCCAGTTCTGCACAAACAGCTGTGTCAATTGTGTTCAGCAAATACCCTATGTCATCAAAGTTGTCTTTTATTGTTGCATATTATAATTAAGTTGCCTGTATATGGTGTTATACACATTGAAATGAATAATTGGAAAGTACGTGTGGGCTGCAAATGATGGCCTAGAGCCACATCTCCTTAGTCCATAGTCTCTGACTCTCACAAAGTAAATCTGGTCAGACCTGCTTAGTGCTAGGCCAGTGAAAATTCTCCTGAAATTCCTAAGGCACTACAGAAAAGTAGAGGTGTTGAACTAACTGGCAAATTCTATCTCAGCTCGTGCTGTATTAGTGCTTCCTTCTGAGTTAAGAGGATGCTGTAGCCGCTCAGTGCTTTCAAACTGGACTCTCCAGAAGTGCTGAACAATGTACAAATAAATGAGCATTAAGTTGCTTTTTACTGCCTTTACTTACACCTGCACTTTCCTCAACTTAGATAATGAAATTAGGCTAATTTCACTTGTTCTTCAGTAGTTTTGCTTCCTAATCGCAATTTTATTTTATATTTTATTGGGTACAAGGATGAATTCTTCTACCAGGCAGACTGCTTTCACTGAATTTACAAAATTGATAAATCTTGTCTGTGAGCGTACAGCCTTTCTTGTTAATATGCAGTTCATATCTTGCAATCCTTCCTTCCTTCCTTCCTTCCTTCCTTCCTTCCTTCCTTCCTTCCTTCCTCTGCACTGCTGCTCATGCTGTCCCACTTGTAATCCACCATATGGCTGTGTTTAATCACTGCTTTGGTTGGATGACTTCAGGTATCACTTGGGATTCCTTAGCAGAAATGGTTTTGTAGAAATGTGAACACAGACTCCCTTTGGCAGTGACTCTGTATTCAATATAACGTCCACAAGCTGCAGTTCACAGCCATGTGCTTCTTCTGGCTAGTTTTTTAAAAACAGGAAAATCAGAATATTTTATTAATTTATTGACACAAACTTGTCCTTGTATGTGAGACAGACTTTGAAAAGAGATTTTGGTTTTATTTTTCTCTGTGGAAATTCTGAAATGCACAATCTGCTGTCTAGTTTCTGCTGCAGTTCTAGTCACACTACTAAATGCAGTGTGGTTTAGAAACAGAAGGGCAGGCATGCTGCTGCAGATTTAGGTGATGAGCTACAAGAACCAGCTTAGCTCATCATAGACATTTTTTCTTGCTTCTGCTTACTACTAATGGACCCCTGAACTAACACCATTGTTGTAGCCGTCCTGAAAGTGCCCCTGTGGGTGCCGACTCTGTATATTAATTATATATTAAATATCTGTTAAATCTGAGCTGCCAGATTTATCAGAATATACCTGTGGTGTATTCTGATAAATACCAGCTATCAGAATATGCCTGTGGTTCTGGAATATGCCTGTGGGTTCCCTGTTGAGAAAATTTTATGATAAGATGAGCATAAAATAATCATGACATGCTGTGTTTTACTAATAGGGCAACCGTGTTGGTAGTAGCTGTATCACAATATTATTTGTCATTTAACAAATTTCTCACCATTGTAGTTCTCCTCTACTTGTTTCTGCTGGCAGTGGGCCTCTGTGCTAGCTCCCAGATTTTTGGAATGTTTTACTAATTCTTGGGACACCCCATTAGTGAAATGAAAACATTGTTCAAAATTTATTTGGGAATGTTTCATACTTGCGAAGTAAATAAATTAAGCCCAGCTTTGAGAGGGGAAATTTGACAAACATAGAAATCCCCAAAATTATTGCATATAGTAAAAGGGCACCAGTTTGGAACTTATTTTCTAGCCAGCAGTTATACACTGCTCTTTATATGACCTGATTAATTCTTAATTTGAAAATTAATTTACAGGTTAAGTACAGGGATAAAGGAAACAGCAGATTGTCCATTAGTAACTGAAAGACTTACACTTCAGTCTGTCTTAGAGTAGCTTTGAATTTCTCTGGTCATTCTAGACCTTTGGCTGAGCTCCATGTACAACAGCCTTGGATTGGTGCTTGAGCCATCTGTTAATCTATATATAGGATTCACACACTTGCACATGTAAACAGGTGATCTCCTAAATATATGAAATGGCATTGGGAACTCCAAGTACTTAGTTAAGCCAAAATGTATTTAGGAGTGAACTGAAATAATCCTTTTTGCCCTCCTCCCTGCCACAAAAGTAAGATGTATTGGGGAAAAGTGCTTTATGGCTGATTATAACTTGTGCTTAATATGTATGTATATACATTTATAAATCCCAGGAATTACTTAGTGCTTATAAAAAGGATCCTGAAAATTACCTTTTCTTATTTTTGTTCTTCAGTTTAGTTCCCTTGACAGTTGCTAGTTTCTTGCTATGAAGGTGCAAAGTTTTAAACATAAAAGGTGCATATAATGGGTAGAGAAAATGGATAGTAGATGGAAACTACTGTGGTAATCAAGAAATAAGATATTTTTAGAAAATTCATAAGGGAGGCTCCAGTCAGGAGGGCAATTTTAAGTCATTTGGTGAAGTCTCTAGCAGTCTGACTGAGAGTAATTTTTAATAAATCTGTGAACAGCAGGGAGACTTCAGAAGAGCAAAAGACCAATACCATCTTGCATCACTGCTGACAAAGGGTGAGTGAGTAAAGAGTGGCTCATCTGCTGTCAGTTCCAGGAAAAAAACTGTGGAAAATTTGGTCAAGAATTTATGTGGTATAAGAATAGCACTATAATCATGCTGATCAACTTTTCAGTTTGTGAAAACAGGTCTGCTCAAATGTGATTCTGTCATTTGGATAAGTGAAATTTGATTGCTAGGGGTTTTCTTTAGGTGCAACGGATTTTTACAACATTTTTAACTTAGTAGCATGGTGGATTTTTGTTTTTAGAAGTATATTTGAACTTAATGAAGTACTGCTTAACTGGATTAAGAACTGGCTGTAATCATAGAAAGCAGAAAAGGATTTCTGATTGAGATCAGCCTGGTGCAGTCTGGAAACAGATGCAAGAGATTGTAACAGTGTGGAGAGAACAAATAGTAGTGGAGGAATAAATTGTGACATTAAAAAAATAATTTGGATCATTTTGGCAAACTGAGACAGTTGAACAAAATGCACATTAATACAGGTGACAGTACAGGTGTGCACCCTGGAGTAATAAATTACAGAAGTAATAAATGTCAGCCACACCTGTGTGGGGATGTTTTTGGCTGAAAACCTGTGGCTGGGAGGTGAAAGAGAAATAGTAGGTATGGTTAGAAATGTAAGGGAAGGTAGATGGTTGTAGCAAGTAAGTGGCAGAAAGGGCTAACATATATTACTAGATGTGTAAATAGAAGACATGAGCAATAATAAGATTATCTGCTGGGGAGATGGACCTGACACTATACATCTGTGCCTTGCCTGTATTCATTTAATAAGACGTGCTAATTTAGGGCATGGATATGAGTCCCTAAATGACTCGGTAAGGGAAGTAATGCCATGAAGTAAAAGATTTAATGGAGTACTCCTAATGGGGCAGAAATCATTCAGAGACACTGTACTGTTGGAAGGATGAAGTCCAACTCTCACCTTCAGTGCTGGCAAATATCTGGGGTCCCAGCTGTTCCACTATGGCTCCTGGCTATGTGGTCATACTCTTCAACTCACTAATGCAAAAACTGGTGCCTGTTTTGACTGGGCTGTGGTCTCTGCCAGTGAGTCCAGCCATCAGTCAAGGGGACATGAAGGGTGATGGGGGGAGTGAGAGATTTGACACTGTCTCTCTCAGCAAGGTGTTAGATCAAGTGCTTGTGTAGATTTAGGTTTTGATAACCTCAAAAGGAATCCAGCAAATGGGAAGCTCTGTGAGCAGGCTGGCTGTGAGCTGTGCTAGCCCTCACACTAGTGCAGAGTGCGATCTCATGCTAGGTGGGAGGAAGAGTCTGGAACTACCACTTCTGTTTGCAGTTTCACAGCCAAATGAAGGGCCTGTTCCTTCCCCTCTGTGTTCCCTCCTCCTCTTTCTGACTCTTGGCTGATCCCACACAGAATTACCATGGTGCTCTGTACATCCTCCTCCCCTCTCTCACTTCCATGTACTAAAAGAAGTTTCCTGCCCAGGATGCATGTTTTAAGAAATCATAGTATGTCTTAAGAAACAGAAGAGAGGTAACTTGTTTGCACACTGTGTGCACAGAAATATTTTCACTGGTAGGAGGTACTCCTCTAGTTGTCATAAACAGTTTCAGAAAAAGGTACATCAAGAATCAGTGGAAGTGGAAGCCAGAAGAATCCAAGAAGAAAATTAAATGTGATTTAAGTGAGGGTGATTAGGTGCTGTGGAAACAATCATAGAAAGGATGAGATGGATCTCTTTTTTTATACATGTGAAGACCAGAACCCATATTGGAAGATGTATTTTAGTAAAATGCAAACTGCAGATAGGAGGTTGAAAGAAACAGGTAAAATGTGATGATGTCTGTAAGCAGAAAAAGTGGCATCTTCTTAAATTTTTTGATCTCTACTTTAGGGAGTGTACAATACAGATTTGGATATAATGTATGAAATTAATGTACTGGACAAACTAAATACTTAAGAAAAGAGACATAAGGGTTATAATGAGATTGTATAGTTAGACTGTAGAGCAGTTTTGCTGCTCCACTACATTTATGTGAACTTTCATTATGTGGACTATAAAAAAGGCATAAGAGAAATTCATATTAAAACCAGGGAGATGAGAAGCATTGCCATTCATTTTATAATATTTTATGTTGAGTATACTTATGAGTTTGGGCTTGATTGCAAGTGGTTTTCATTGATATTCATTTGCATTCAGTGATACTCAGGTTGTCCCGTTTTGAGGCAGGCATGTGACTACCCATTCATGTGAATTTTTTCTTCAGTTTTGAAAGGTTGCTTTCATAGGGAAGATGTTTGATTGTAAGAGCAATCTAGAATGTTGCTTTGATTGTATAGCTTAAAGGGAAACTGCTGTTATAATCTAAACGTTGAAATTATGACTATTCTAGGGATTTACACTAGAAGAAACCCCAGCCAACTGCATTTCACACAGGTCATGAATATGTTCTGTTATGCTGAAATAAATAGGAAAAATTCTAGTGATAAGGGGATTCCTTTTGCAGTGGAAGGACACTTCTAAATCTGTCTGTGGTATTTCACTTTCATGAGATGTTTCTGAAGGTAAATTTCTGAGCTAAGGAAGGAAATCAGCCTTGTAATGTAGAGTAACAACCAACAATTTTTACATATCATATAGTACGTAGTAATTAGAATTTTCAGGAGTCATTAGCAGCTGGGGTGTCACTCCGCTGATTACTATGGACTGTCAGCTGGTGTTTCTCTTTGTTTGTTTTTTAATATTAATGGTTTGGAAAGCAGTTGGTGCTCTAGAAAGAACTGAAAAACCAGCCTGGCTTTGTGGATTTTTATCACCCTGCCAAGACCCTGCGC
This sequence comes from Cisticola juncidis, assembly GCA_013400215.1. Lineage (NCBI taxonomy): Eukaryota > Metazoa > Chordata > Aves > Passeriformes > Cisticolidae > Cisticola > Cisticola juncidis. The sequence continues at coordinate 118,421 of VXBR01004847.1, read as the reverse complement.
AACTTCCTCTCCCCCTGGCTGCAGCAGCCTACGGAAACCTGACTGCTGGGGGCCACTTCTGCAATTGCAGCAGGGCAGAACAGCAGGGTGGGAGGAGGGTCTTTTTCTTCTGCTGTTCACCAGTGCCTTGGCATCCAAAGAAGAAAACAAGATGGATTTGAAAATGTCTCTGCAGCTATTTCTTGCACTCATGGGTTTCCTTCTCTCCCTTCTCTCTGTGGTCATGTAGTGCTGCAGTTGAAGCTCCAGCAGCGACGCACACGGGAGGAGCTGGTGAGCCAAGGGATCATGCCGCGTAAGTACTTCAGTTACCACTTACCACTTCAGTTTGTTGCCCTGGTGTTTTTATGCATGTTTTTTGGTGGAGAATGGTTTCCCATATGATTTGAAAGATCAGGTTCCCTGCTTCTGCATGGAAAACATCATGTGTAAGAGCCCCACCCTGACCCACCCGAGCTGGTTCTTCTGAAGTGTTGGTGCCACCTTTGATACTGAGGAATAGAGCAATGGCTGCAAGTGTAACTGCACTGCAAAACTAGGCTTGCATTTCATCTCAATTTACAGTCTTCTGGAGAACGTACTATGTTAGAAGTGCCTTACATACTTGACCCATGCTGGTAATCACTCTTTTAACAGGCTTCCTGCCCCTGTAGTTTCTGTTCTTACAGTGTGTCAGCTCACCAGACCTCAGAGGCACTTGTAACTTTGTGTGTACATACTACATAAATTGACTAAAACCAGGCATTGTGTGCAAGATGTTAATTGACAAGGGACACTCTCTGATGTTTGTATCTAGAAAACAGATAGAATGAGCCCTATGGGACTCAGCCATTGCTCTTCTTGCAGGGAAAGGCAAAGTCTATGCAGGCAGAAAACATTTACTTTTCTGGGTAGAGAGATCAACTCTAAAGCCAAGCTTTCACTGTCAGATTAGTGCTGGAGAAGGAATTTTTCTGTTTTGCTCCCCTCCTTCCTGCAAAAGTGCAAAAAAGGTGTCTGACAAAAAGTTTTGGCATGATTTGGTACCTCTGAACTAGATTACATATAAGTAAAAATTTGAAGCAAGACTGCACAGCAAATGTTTTATTTTTGAGATCCTCTCAGTTTCAGGCAACAGCTGTAGTAAAATGCAGTATTTTCTTTTTTCAAAAGCTTTCCTTCTGCCCTGTTTCAGAAGGTTTACTTGACCGTGATGTAGTAATGAGGGGTTTTCTCATTTCTTCTGTTTCTGGGATGCACACTGTAATATGACATAATGCTGTGACTTAGACTTTGCTGAGGGCTGATGGTTAGACTGTCATCTCTCTATCTGAATGAAGAGAACCTGTCAGCAGCACTGTCAGCTGAAGTGCTGGATGGCAGTAATGTTCTTTAAGAGGTTTCTGGAACCCCTGCTTAAAATTATGTTACCAAAGCAAAAAGAAAAGATTGTCCTGTCTGGATATATTATACCTGTTGTCTATTTTTTAATGTGAGGAGCTTGTATATAAGCTTCTACAGAGTACACTTACTTGCTTTTGGATTAAAGACTAGTGTCCCAGTGACTGTGCCTTTTTACTAATGCTTTTCAGAAGAAAATGTTCCTAACTTCTTTGTGGTGTCCTGCTTTAGGTGGATATGTATTCAAATACTGTAATAACTTATGTTCAGTACCAGCTTTCTTCAAAGTGTGCCTGGCCAAACTTGTGATTCCTGAGAGGGGTCTGTTTTACAGGCCTTTTGAAAATGAAGCCCTTGCAAGTAATTCAAGTAAGGCATCCAGAATAATTAGTGAGTCTTAAATTTATTTAAAACATAGCCTAAATTACTAGTCTTTGCAGATTTGTGCCCTTCATTGCTTCATTTATATCTCTTGCATGTGAATTTTGTGATGGACCAAAGAAAAACACTTAGTGAATTATCATTGTGAAAATACTGGCAACACATTAAAAGATCCTTTCTGCAATGGAGGAAACCCACTTTAACACATCCATTCTAAACATGACTTGAAATTACTTCCTCCCCAGTAATGGTATCATTTACCCATACCTGCCAACTGGAAATAGCCACACACAGGGAAATGTTTAAAATGTACTTTGCCCGGGCTGTTTTTGTAGAGAAGATCAGATGTGAGATAAATTGTGATAATTAAAGCAAAGATCCCATTTTTAACCTGAGAAGTATAGAGGATGACTAGGGACCATGTTCTTCCAGAAGGCATCTCAGTGCAATGACAGCTTTACTTCTACTTTCATGACTTCCAGAATAGACTTTCTTTTACTACTGGGAATATGTAAGTATCCTGTATTCTTTCTTCTCTCTGGCCTGTGCCTCTTGTATGTGAAAACATTACTTAATCTTGTTCTGCCATCATCTGCTACTGAACATGGGTGTGCTGGACTTTTGTGTCCTTGTTGAGTTTGTTAGCCAGGAACCAAGCCCCACACAGTCCTACAAGATGGTTCAATGAAAGTATAAAAGTTGGAATCCAGAGGATGGTTTGGCACTGAACCAAAAGAGCTGGAGTTCTTTTTCCATGTTAGTTGCTGGTTGGTGTCTTGTCTTTACTTTATTTTCCATCTGGAGAGTCTTAACCCTTCTGGGAGAACTGTGATGGTTGCAGTTCTATCTGCATTACAGCTTGTTTCAGGAATGTGTTTTTGAAGTGAAGCTCCTGATTGCACCTGCCTGCTGTGCCTTGCTTTGCACCATAAAATGAAGTTTGAGAGCTGGATTAAATTGGAATGAAAATAAAGTGGAAAGTATTCTGCCTAGAGCTAATATGCATTCAGTCCATGGGACCAGATGACAGCTTGTCTGGCACCAAACCTCCAATTCAGCTTCACATCCAGAGTGTGAATGTCACTTCCTCAGCATCAACTTTGTTTCTGTTTTGGTTTTACTGTGCTTTCCTACGTGTTCCTTTAGATTAGCCTGTAATACAAATCAGTTTGTGTATATCTGGAGGCAAACAGCCATGGAAAAATCCCTGAGCCAAGTGTGGGAGAAGTGAAAGGTTTTGTTTTACATTACAAGCTATGTAGTTTGCAAACTCCCATTGGTACCTTTGGTTCTCCTGACTGAATCTAAACCCCACATAAGATTTATTTTGCAAATTGGTGCCCTAAAAGAGCAATTTCATTTCAGGCTTCCATGAACATGAGGATTTTGGATGCTGTAAATACGAGGAGTGGGAGATGACACGTTTGTGTCACTTTAAAGTGAGAGTGAGAGTCATGCTGCTCCTGCTGTGCTTGTTCATAACAGAACTGGGAATTGCTTACTTTGTCCTATGTGGAGTTTTGTTTATATGATAGAGTGGAAAGGCAAATGTTTCAACATTTTTTTACCAAGTACACTTAATCTCACTTAACCTTCCCAACCTACCAGCCACCTACAGTGGGGCTTTGCTCCACTGAAAGATTAGTGTATTGTAGTAAGAAATAAAGCATTTATAGGCAGTGAAGGAGCATTCAAAATAATTGCATTTTATGCTTCATTAATTCTTCTTGCTTTCTGCTACCACTTTGTGTAATCTTTTACCAGTAGCTGGATTCAGTAGTTCAAAATTAAAATTCCCAATTGCCTTTAGAAAAATGGTGGGATGCAAGTCTTCACCTGCAGCGGACATACCTGTGACCTGAGCTAGAATGACGGTGTCTTGAAAAAGAGAGAGCAAGTTTTTATATTTATTCAGGTTTTGGCCTATTTTCTAAGAGTGCAAATAGACAAGCCTTTTCGGTATTTGCATTTTTTTGTTGCTATGCAGAGATGATTTTCATCTTCTTGTCCTCACAAAATACAAGTTAAACAAAATCTGTCTGTGCTCAACTCTTTGAACTCTGTTGTGCTGTAGAAGAACAGTCAGATGCTGTCATTTTTTAGTGTTGAATTTAAAGGTTATGGCCATTGTAAGGTTTTTGGAGGGAATATTAAACACCCCATTTTTCACTCTTGAAGAGAATGTTTGAAACATTAGCTAATGCACATCTGAGTAGAAAGTTATGTGGAAAGTATCTTCAACTAAAACAGCAAAAATTTTTAGGGGAAAGACATTTGGCAAATGTAGCAAAATATGTGGCTCTTTTGCAAGATTTAGAGCTTTATATGACGTTTGTTTTATCCATCAGGATTGTGATCTTCGGTTTCTGGCTGCAAACACGAAACACAGGCAAGAGTGCAAGGTTGTCATATGGCACAGTCCTGCAGGAAGGCTGTTTTGACCATCACATCTATCCAAGCAGGCAAAGCAGAAGTAGATAATTTCTTGGAATGTGCCCTGTGTTACTCTGTAGTCCTGTGTGAGTCTCTGAAAAATGACACAGGCATCCTTTGAAAAGGACATCACCTGCACTGAAAGCTAGAAAAAGGCTGCTGTACAGGCTGAGAATTTCCAGGAGCATCTTTTTCACTTCAGTGTATCTGATGTTTGCCAGTTTTTGTGCCCACATCCAGCTCTTCTGTCTGTTTGTGTTCTGGGCTGCAGAACACATGACTGTGTGTAGATCCAAAGAGGATGGAATTTGTGCATGGAGAGTCTAATGAGACTACTTTAACAGGTGCTGAGGTGTTTCCATGCTCTAGGCCTGTGCTATCAACACTCAGTTTTTGCTGAGATGTGCAGCCTGCTGGATGCTTATTTCAGAGTACAAGAGTGTATTTATCCTCAGACTCCATGAGGGGAGACTGCCATGGTTCACTTCCAACATGTCACATGATTAGAAATCACTGTAATACAGCAGGCAGTCTAATGATTATCATCTCATTAGGCCTTTCATATCACTTGCTGCATTTTTTATTAGCCATAAGGTTAATGGACAAAATATAATTTTTGTTATAAAACTAAAATGCAGTATTTGCTTTTTTGGGAGTCTGTGAGATGTTGCTTAGAATGAATTCTAAAGAAATTGCTATTTACTTTAAACAGCTGGGGGTTTAAGAGTACAGAATACAGGTTATACTTTGGCATATTAGTGCTGATCAACATCTAGACAAAGCTTGTAGTAGCTGGTCTTCTGTTTCCAGCACAGCTACCATCACAAAAACCCAAGGATCTTTGAGATACTGAATTTGGGAAGCAAATGTGGGAAGCAAAGTGCTTACCACATGAGTTTCTAAGGTTAAATCATGTCTCTAGACTTCAGCATCTCAACGCCAAGATTTGGCCATACATCCACACTTGTGTTTGTGTAGGGTAGCTAAAAATACTATTCTTGCTTTAGCCTTTACTTGATAGTCTAATTACTTCTCAGTTAAAAAAAAAAATTAAAATATTTGAAAATTATGCACTTCTAGCTTTATTGCTGCATGGTTCAGTAATTCTGTTCCTATTTTCTTATTTATTCTTATTTCTTATTATGAATCTTGTTGATTTAGTGAATGTGTGCTAATTTAAGGAGATCTGTCAGTTGAGGATATATATATCTATAATATATTATAGATATATAAAATACAATAAATACTCAATCTTTGGTTCCTGTTACATACAATAGCTACAGTAGAACACATTAAACATCAGAAACAAAACAAAAGAAAAGATAAGCTTTATAATTTGTTTTACTGTTAATTGTGAAGTAGGAGCATCTTTCTATGTTTGTCAGAGAAAGGAGAGGCAGCAAGCTGTTGGAACGTGACAGTTCTCTACAGGTGCAGTGTTTTTCATGGCACAGGCTGTTCTGCCATCATGCTGGTGACTTCACGGGCCATTTTTCATGCCTCAGATATATTTTGTCTTCTACATAAGAGCAAGGATAGATGAGCTGCTGTTCCTGTGTGGAGTTCTAGTGACTTGGAACTGTTGCAGTGTGGCTACACAGCTGACATTTCAAGGTTGTGGTATGTTCTATTAGAGTTGCAGCTAAACCCATTCCTTTAACACCCTGAAATATTTCTTCCTGCTACGCAACGTGTTCCAGTAATTCTCTCACTACTTTATATATCAGACATTTGTAGTGACATTCCCGTAGTTTTATGGAATCTATTTATAGTAACAAAGCAAAAATACAAATTTTCACTTACCTGCCATCTTACATCTGCTGTTCTGTACATTGGCAACTGCTTCTCTTTTCATGCTTTTAAGCTGGAACTGTAACTTTGTTTAGGACAAGGAGTTAAAAACATATATGTGGACTGTAAATATTGTTACTCCATACAGAAGCTGCAGCTAGACTTCTAATATACTCAGTGTCACGCTCTGAGAATAAGACTGGAACACTAAGCAAGTATTGTAAAATTGAAAAAAAAAATAAAGGACATCTGCAGCTGTCCTCTACATTTTTCTGTTTCTGGTGTGTTGCACAGAAATCTGTAAATGGTTTTATTTTAATTTGATTGTATACCTATAACTTGTCTCCCAGGAATTATTTGCTGGTTATTTGACTTCGATATTTTTTCTTGAAGCAGAATTTCAAAGCCTTCAGGCTTTGTGTATAGGAGGCTGTCTGTACATTTAAGCTGAGATTCTCATTGTCAGAGGACTAATGACTGCATCTGCTTTGTTTGTATTTTTAAATATCTGTCTGAGTGTGTTTTCCACGTGTTTATATGATCTGTGATTAATAAGACATGATTGGAATAATAAAATTCATTGTTTTAGAATGGAAATATGCTGACCTTTCTGAAGCTGTAGAAGGAAGACCATGCTCAGGTATTTGATAAGGCTGCGTTTGGTGCTTGATCACTGCCATGATAGAAGATTTAACTCTGCCAGTTGCAAGAGAAATGTAATAGTTCAGGGGAGTAAAGTCTGTTAGGCAATACAGTTTCTCCTTTTGTGTTCCCACAGTTGTCTTAGCTTCATTCTTACTTGTTGCCTGGGAATGGTCCCTCCTTTTTTTTGACCCCATACCTTTCCCAGCCTGGGCACTCTGGAAAGTTACCAGAAGAGTTTGCAAAGGCCAATTATTCATGCAGGAAACAGGCATGAAATCTGGGCCTTCATGCCAGATCATTCATAAGTGAATGCACAGATCAAAAAGTTCCTGGTATAAGTTCCTTGCCTTCCTTTTCCTCTTCATTTTGGAGGTGATACAATCCTGATTGTAATGAAGGTTTGCCTTTTTTATTTTTCACTTCAGGATTTAAGTAATTTCTTCTGAAAGCCAAGAGTTAATGCTGAGGGATGGAGCAGATTATTTTGCTGTAAATGTTTTCTGACAAAATGCCCTAGCCACAGTCATCCACAGATCTGGTAACTGTTACCATGGGTGACAATTTCCATTTTGCTTCTAAAAGGGATGAACTTTTTGAGAAATTGCACATATGTTAGATTTTAAATTAACTCAGTGTTGGGCCTTGGAAAAATCTTAGTTCTTTCTGCCGATAATTTCATGCTTACTGTAACAAACCTATACTTCAGGCTTTTCATACAGTTAATGAAAATCTTAAACTTCAGCTGCATCATCAGTGGGATACTGCTGTACTAAAGTTACTGACAGTCTTGCTGAAAGTGGGCTCTGGAGAGATGCCTGGTGCAGGCGTTGGAAGCAGCGTAGCTGGTGAGTGTCTCCATGGTAAGCCGAGCTGAGGCAGAGTACCACGGTTCCCCCTGCCTGTGTGCTTCAGCAGCCAGGGCAAGCCATATGCAGAGAGCTGAAAGTGGCTCTTTTTGGGAAAAACAGCTGCATGAGCTGGTACACTGTGCAGGTTCAAAATGTTGATCCAGGAGAAGGGCTGGATCTTTGAGGCAGGATGTCAGGGAGGCAGGACCTCATCTCTGGCTTCCACAACAGCCTGGGGCTCACCAAACAATCTGCTAACGGGGACTTCATTTGGCTGCCATTTTCTGTGTGTGTCTCTGTTGACTGGAGTAGCTGGGCAATGGGGAAGACTCAGTGAAGCTACCACACTCTCTCTGTGATGCTGTGCTTTGACTGTGCTGGCAACAGCAGCAATGTGCAAAGGAGCCTTTCTTGTGTTTGGAACTAGGAATGCTCAGAATCCTTCAATCACAATAACATTTTCATTGGAGGGTGTCACTGAAGGGCAAACTGCATTTGTTTGTGTGCCAGAGACTCGTTTCTTACCTTCATGAACGTATTTGCATTGACTTTTTTAGTTCGGTCTTAATTTTTAATTTTCTGGGTTTATGTATGTTGGGATTTGAATAATCACAACTTACCAGTTGTGGCTTCTTTTCTTACCCTGGATACTCATATTTTAGCCTTAATCCAAGGTCATTTACCACTGTTGGGATATGGTATCAAGAATTCTCAAGTATGATCAGGTCTGTGTACTGGATGAGAAACTCACCAAAGCTGCAAATGGAGAAGAGGATGCTGATGGAGATCTCTTCTCTCAGCTGTGTATTCCCAGCCCGTTTTCATATTTCTGCAGCACACAGCAGCTCTTTGACACTGCCCCACTGGCAAGATGACAGCCTCTTCTGTGCATGTGAGCCAGTTTTTAATACCTTTTTCTTCCATGCTGTGAGAAATGCTTTTTGAAAATGGGGTGAAGATGAAGGGAGGAAGCAAGTGCTAACTGCCTTGCTCTGTGGTTCAAGTTCTGTGTCTCTTAGAAAATCCTATGGGTGTGTCCCCACCCTCAACCAACAGCGGAAGTCATTGAGCCTATTTGCAGCACTTTATCTCATCTTTTTACGAAAGCACAGTAAACATGAAAAAGAAACCAGAATTTAGTTGAGAGCAGGCTTGAATAGCTGCAGCAGAAGGCCTTCTGCCATTCTGAACTAAATCAGGGTGTCTGAGTTGGGTTTGGACATGACACAATCTTCTCTTTGGCATAGCAAAGGAAGGCTTTTCCTTTCCCTTAGGAATGGGTCTAACTGAAGACCAAAGTAATGGACTCAATATTGTGAATTTAGCTCTAGCCTTTCTACAAATGTGTGTTGTCTTACCAACTGATTTGCAGCTCAGATATCACCTTGTTGTCTGTGATGAGTTAGATACTATGGCCAAGGAAAGCCCATGTGCTTCTCCTCTGTCAGTCTACAAGTCTGATAGCCTCGAGTAGTGATTTACTGATTACAGAAGGCTTTACAGCCTCTACTTCCCACAAAGCACTTGAGCTATGAGGATCTGTGCAGATCCTTTTGCCTTTCTTTCTTCCCCGTGTTTGCTTCTGTGCAAACCTCAGTGTCTTCTGTCAGCTGCATAAGCAAAAGCAGGGCGTATGGGGTTTTTTTGACCTCCTTTTTGCAGCAGTTAGGTCAGTCCCCTTCCCCCACTGTGTTTCATTCTTAGACTGTCTCAATCTGGTTCTGATTCCACTTATTTCTCACGCTAGGTAACAACAACTCAGAGGTCTGCATATGAATATCTTTGAAAGCTTTGCATGGCTAAAATCTGCTTTTGTACACTTCAGGGTAAGCCCCAAAGAGATGTTTCCACCATTTTGCCCAGCTTTTTGTCTCTGCTGTTATACTGAAGATTTGGGTTTGATTCCTGAGCCTTGATTCAGTCTGTTTATAGCAGCACCAATTTGGTGCTTTGCAGCAGCGTCTCAAAGCCAGGCTGAATGGGACTTAGAGCAATCTGGTCTAGTGGAAGGTATCCCTGCAACCATAGCAGGGGAATTGGAACTACATGATCTTTAAGGTTTGTGCCAAAGCCATTCTGTGGTTCCATGGTTCATTTACACTGCCATCTGCAAAATGGGGCTTGGACCGGGAGAACACTGAACTCAGGCCATTGCAGTTTTGCACCCTGTTTCAGAGGAATTAATACATTGCTTTGAAGTGAAGATTAGTAACTTTTATCTCTGGGCTTTGTTTGGAAAGGTGTGGGTCAATGTAGAGGATCTTGTGTGCTGCTGCTTGATTTTGGGGGGTCAGATGGAAGAACACAGTTGCAACATACAGCTGAAACATTTTTGAAGCAGGGTGGAGGCACGGAACAGTTGCATCATTGATGTGCAGGGAGGTTTTTTATGGTAGCTGAGGGTGTGACACAAAGAAGTCAGTGCTTCAGGAATTTGGGAGATGAAGCATCAAAATGCTCCACAACAGGCAGCAGGCTGACTAAAGAAACAGGATGTGTGTGTGGTAGGAATTTCATTAGATCCTTGCTAACCAACCCATCTGTGTCAGGCAAGTCAAGTGTGGCTGTCAGTCATCTAAAGGTGAGGGGTAAAACTCATCCTCCCAACAGCAGATGTTACAAACTGCCGCAGTAGTCCAAGTGAGACAAAAGTGTGAGCAGCTCAATGGAGGTCATCTGCTGGACTGTGCTGTCCGAAGCCCCATTGGTGATGCTATTGCCCCATCTGTCACTGAGCCTTTTTTAGTGCTTGTTGGGCCATTTGTAATGCCAGGCTATTTTCCTGTGGTGAATGGAGCAATATGAAGATGTGGGGGCCGTGGTTTAGCAGGATGGGGCTCCTGCTGCAGTGCTGGCCTTAAATCCAGCCTCTCATTTCTGGCAGGGCAATTGTGCTCATCTTTGCTGACATTATTGTTTGTGGACCCATGCTCTAAACCAGCATAGCAATCCAGGTTAAAACAACTCTTTCAAAACAACTGTGATCAGATTACACAGACGGTTTTGTCAGCTTAACCAAGGGCTGTCAGGCTTTGTCCCAGACCTAGGTACAGGAACGAGGGCAGAAAGTGGAACTGCAGGTTACTGAGGCTGAAAATGCCATGTACATATCATGTAGAAATAAAACCAAAAGACAGGAGGTAACTCAACTGAAACTGAGTGTTGCAGAAGTTACTTCTTCATTGTCAACTATTTATTTTCTGCATACAGTGGGGGAAAAAAACCCCAAACCAACAGCTCATACTGTTGTTGTAATTTGGCAAGTTCAGTGTTGTTTTTTTTTCCTCTGGCAGCACTCTGTTCTCATCAGAGCTCACTCAAAGGTAGCTGGATAGTTAGATCAGGACAAGTTAAGTTTGGAGAGGGGCAAGTGCCATGGAGAGGTGCAGGAGATACTTCATGGCAACAGTTCCATAGTAGGGCTCCCCATGTAGTACAAGTACAACTGAAGCATGAAAGGCAAGGCAGAATCACACGGGACATGGAAAAGTGGGGAAAAAGAGATTGTTACTGAAGCTGCATCTACCAGCAGACTTAATATTTGTTGAAATGCTTCCCAGGGAATTTAACACAATGTTAAATGTGTTTTTGCACTTCCTGGATTCAGTAAGGTGCTTGAAATAGCCTTGCCTGATGTTTTTGGAAGCAAACTGGGACTACTTTGAAGATGCCTATGCAACTTGTGAGGGAACAGGATTGGAATTAAAGCTTGATGTCAGACTGGGAGGTTGAGTTGAGCAGGGTTGTTGGGTGGGATGGGAAGGGAGAAAATCAGGGTTTGATATGATTCAGTATTTTTAGTGATTTGATGTAAACAAAGGAACAGTCTGCATGTTTATTAAGCCCCAGGTTAGTAGGCTGGGGACAGGACAGGACTGGAACTCGCAGTGTTTGGAGAAGCCAAGAACTATGGAACAAAATGAAAGAAAAAGGCAGAATATCTACATTTTGTAATACCTAGTCAGTGGCTTGAATTGAGGATGAAGAGTGGTTGGCTTAGTACCAGCTCTGCAGAAGAGGATTGGAGTACAAGTAAATGTTGTTTGTTTTATGTACACAAAGAAGGCAGACTGTCTGGGACATGTGGCTGAGAAGTGTTATTGAATAATCATTTAACTCTATAACAGCTTATAAAACCTAGGCTGGAATATGTACCTGGTTCTGGACAACAGGCTTCAACAAAAATGCTGCTTAAATGGAAGGAGTGCAAAATAGACTAAAAAAGCAAAGGTCTGGATAAAGTTATCTGCAAGGGAAGTTTGAAGCAACTGCCTTTGATAATTTTATATATCAGAAGATGGTAAGAGAACCAAAGTTTTCAAAAGAGATAGATGCAAAGAGGAAGAAAATAAATTGTTCTCTGTAATGTTTGCAGGCAAGATGGGGAACAAAGAGTATAAATTGTAGGAAGGGAAATATAAGTTAGACATTCAGAAAGATTTTTAAATAGTAAAAACATTTGTCTACCGGGATAATTTTTCTGCAAGAGTACTACTATTTTTTTACTATAGTACTACTATTTTTTCATGAGAGGTCTCCAAGAACAGGTTAGACAAACCACATAAAGAATAGTTGAGAGTATTTTATACAGACTGAGCAGTCAGAAAGCATCAGGTGATTGGAGTTTCCTCATCCCTAACCCTCTGTGGTTATATCTGATGCTTGAGGGCGCTGTGGACAAAGTGGGAATGCTGCCCCACACCCACCTGGTTCACACAGGTTCTGCTCCGCTATCTCAGCCACTCATTCACAAACACTGTCAGAGCAAGCCACCACAGCTGATATGGCTGAGAAGAGTAGAGCTTCATCAGTATGGGTAGTTTTGAATGGAATGGATAAAGCAGCCCTTTGGTGAGCGAGCTGGATTGATTATGAGGCACAGGAATAGTTTTGCAGGGATGAGTGCTAAGTGGCTGAGAAGGGCAGTGGTAGGAGCTGGAAAAGGGGCATAGCTGCACTGTGGGTCTCTCTCCTTTAGAGCTCAGAGCCTTATTGCTTCTGAGTTTTTCATAAGTTTATATTTTTTCCTTTTTTTTAATTTGCTGTAGTAAAGTTAACAGAGTTGCTCCACAGCTCTGGGCTAAGTTGTCATTTCAAAGCCAAAAAATGTGCAAGGATTAGTTAACTTAAAGTGAAGTATGATTTTACAACACACACCCTATTCTGACATATCAACCTCATCCTATATTGCTGAGGGAAGCAGTGAAGGATTTGTGTCCTCTTGACATTTTCAGAGGTTGAATACGAAGTCCTCCGTCCTGTTGCCAGCCCAGTGCATGTTTCCAGAGGACTAGTCATGAAAGTGTTCTTTACAAGATTATTCCTGTAGCAGCCCTGTGTTACTTACTATTAAATGCATAAGTGTTTTTCTTTTATCTTACTCAGGGATCCTTTCTTGATTTTTTATTTTGTGTGCAAGAGTTTTCCTGCACTATGTGTGACACCAGCTGAACTCTTGCAGTTGACTTTTCTGACTGTGGTCAGAGAAATGTCACTTAAAGTTCATCTGCTGCCTCATACATGCAGAGGTAGGCAGGAAGGGGAGAGTAAAGAATTCTGCTGTGTCTGCACATTCTGGTGGAGAGCTTTTGAAGACTCAAGATGAATCCTGCTTCACTTGTCTCCTTGTCGCTGGTAGATGTTTATGCAGATTTAAATGTTGCTTGCTATCTTTGCCCGAGTGGACCTGAGCTTTTGTTTTGCTTTTCTGTGAGATGCATACAATGAAATGAAAATGCATTCAGATTCAAGCACATGCAATATTCACTCAACTTGAAAAAATTGTTTGTTCCTTGCTCTTCATTGAAGTGTCATGGTCTGACTGCCCAGGACACGTCATTGCAGGCCGAGGCCTTGTTGGTGTCTCAGCTAGATGGGGAAGTTTTTTGCATTATTTTGTAGTTATTGCAAAACAATATCCCTACCATATCTCTTTGGTTTATCTCAAATTGCATTTCACAGCTTGTGTAACTTTCTCTGGTGATTTCTCTCTGTAACCAGATTTATGCAACTAATTTCAGAAGGAACTATTTGCCCCATTGTTGTAGGGGTCTATATACTCACTCACTGTGGTTTTCAGTTGTTGTTAATTTATTCTACAAATTATTCTTCATTCACTTCTGTAGTCCAAATCCCTATCTACGATGCCTGGCATGTTTGGAATTCCTGCCACGTAGACTGAATTCTACTTCTTACCGCATTGATGTGAATCTAGACCTTTCCCTGGTCTTAAAAAACTGAGAGCCAGACATGGTTAAGGGATAAGGGGTTTTTACCTTGGTATGTTAATAAGGATCCTTATGGTGCACCACTTCACCAAGGTGGTGTGCACTGCAATGCATACACACAATAGATCACGTATACGGTTTATAGACCTTTCACAGGACAAATTTGCCTATAGACAAATCATCATATCTAACAAGGATGCCCCAAGGGGAGGCCTGGATGAATAGCCTGGTATTCCCCCACCTGAGGAAGTCCCCCCTGGATGGGCCAAATGTCTCTAATAGTTTACAGGGTACGTTCTAGAGGGGACCTTGGTTTCCCAAGATAGCATAGGGCTTTCCGGCCTCCTGCTACAAGGCCTTTAGGATGTTTTGTCTCCTGGCCTAACAAAATACTAGGACTATGCTAACTTATCCGACTTAAGGAATTACAAGTATGCATGATACCAATACTGAGGATACATAGAAGTTCTATAAAAGGTATATAAAAGGTATATAAAAGAAGAGGCAAAAAATCATCTTGGCATCAGAGGGACTCTATATTTCACAGAATGTGTCTTAACCCTTAACAGAATGAAATGCAGTCTATACTCCATTCTGTAGGAGAGGGTGTGGAAGGCTCCACGTGCATTAGAAGTAGTTTCTTACATAGCATTTATGCAGGGGCTTTTATTTTTTAAGTCTTTTGAGACTTCATTATGAACTTATATTCGAGAAATACTTAATCACTGGTCTTAAGAAAAATAATATGAGTAGACTATTTTTCACAGGACCTAGATGCAATACGTTAGAGTTACTAACTCTGTGATCTTAGTTTTCTGTCTTCAAAAGCCTTGCAACTTATCTTTAAAGCTGAAGTTCTTGAACTTTTCTGTTTAGCTGGATGGTAATTCAGACAGTTTAAGATACAAGTGTTTCAGAAATATGAAAAGCAATTATTATGCTCCCTTCAGCTACTTCTTAATGCAAACCACAGTGTGGTAATTTTTTAAAAAATACAAGGTACTTGTAGCTTCAGGGAAAACTGTGAGGAGCTGCTGACACCATCATCACCCCCCACTCTGGTTTTATTGTGAGACATGAGCTTTGTGTGCTCCAGAGGAACCAGGCAGAGTGAGAGATTACTCCAGGGTTAGTGTGGTCCTGGACAGCAGAGGATCAGTTTCTTAAAACCTGATTCATTTTGGCTCTGGTTTTAAACAGATTCTGAAGGGGCAAGGTCTGTTCTGTGGAGAGCTGAAGTTAACTCCTCAAGCTGTGGTTTTCTGTCAATAGACAGATGTACTTTTCTCTCCAAGTGTCCCTGTTCTCATGATAATTTCTCTTACAGAGATCAGTATGTATGTCCTGTGGACCTGCAGGATTTGCAGCCAGTCCTAGCATGTGTACAAAACACAGGTGCAGATTCTGGAAAGACCTGCAGCTTCCTTTGACATTAAAAGATAGTAAAGGGGTTTACGGTTCATTAGCATTGTCCCCCATCCATCCAACCATTTGACCTCTTCAGTGTTTCAGAGCCATTCCTGCAAGGGTCCCGGATATCTTACTGTCTGTTGAAGCTTGTAAAAAGCTTTTTTTGGGGGCTGTTCTTGAATCATGTTCTTGGACCCAACTTTGAGAACAGGGATTAGTTTGACTAGAAGTGTGCCTGTATTACACTCTCCAGTGGCCCACAAAAATTTCAGATCAGTTCCTGTGTCCCTGTGCTGTCAGATGGGGTATGGCAATTCTATTGCTTTGTACCAGCTGAAGATCTGCCTCAGCATGTTGGAAGATGCAGGAGGCAGTTGCTGCAGTGTGTTTGTTAACCTAGTTTGGCCTGAAGGGTTGTGCAGTGAGAGAACTTCCATCATTCTAATTCATTCTCTAAATGCTTTTCCTCTCCACAGCATTGAAAAGTCCAGCTGCATTTCATGAACAAAGAAAGAGTTTGGAGCGGGCCAGGGTAAGATGCAAAATAATCTTTAGTGTTTTGGGAAAGTCAGGAATAGTATGTCTTGTGTTTTGTGCATCCTGTAGCTGTTCATGAGATGCAGAAGGGAATTGTTCATATTCTGGATGTATTACAGCTTTCTGTAATCAGAGGTGTATTGTATGGGGTGTTCTGCAGCTTGTATGTGGTGCTGGTTAATCCTCAGTGAACTAGTGCCTAAAGCCCATCGAATATGATGCCTGGATTTTCCCTAGAGTCATCTTTCTGGAAGTGACTCATACTTTTCTTCCCCGCTGTCCATGCACTTGACATTTTTATAGTGTTTGTTTTGGTCTTAAATGCTATTAAGTGCTCTTACCCTGTGGAGCTCGGTTCCACCTTTGAGGAAAGTTTCTCTGTTACCTGCACATGCAATTTTTACCTAGGAGACTAGAAAAATCGGAAATTGAAAAGAGAGGATCTCCCCCAAATCTTGTGACACTGAAATCAGAGACTTTTGTCTCTACAGAAAGAGGAAGCCAGGCATCATACTTCATGTGCCACCTTTTCTGACTGGGGAGTTTCTTGATAATTTCTGTTCCTCAGAAGGCCTCTTTTATCCTCAGAAGGGGATATTTTTTTCTGATTAGCCTACAGTGGAATGAAACCTGTTATGACTAAGTTTTGTTTTAAAAGTGAAAGCAACATCAGTAAGAGGATAACAGTTGTGATTAAGACCTGTAAGGGAGGCCCTTTAAACTGTGGAAGGATTTTAATGGGGGACTTTGCATTAAGACCAGTGACAAAAAGGCTTTTGTTTATTTCTCTTTTTCTCCTAAAACCTTATTAAGTTGATATTTTTATGTGGGCAGTTGAGCAACTATGGTACAGTTTTCTGACTGACTTTAGTACTTATTTTCTCCAAAGGTCCATCCTGATGTCCAGTACTTACCAGTCTATTACTTGCTCCTTCCAGATTCCCATTCCTCAGCAGTGTAAAGTGTAACATGTTCAGGCTGTCAGGGTCATCTCAGTACATTGCTCCATAGCACTTTCTCCAAAAACAGAGCTAAAAGCAGCTCTGGAATTGAAATAAGCCTTGCCATAGCAAGGCTAATAGATTCTGCCCCCCCAAGGGACAGCGTGAGGTCTTTAGCTTAACAAATAACACACCTTTAATCAAAGCATATGCCCAAACCACAAGTCAGCCCTGAATGCCAGCAGTACATGAAAGTGGTGGTGCATACAATGGGAAAAGAGGACTTCAGCTCCTGAGGAAGTCCTTCCCCATTTCTGTTCTGTGGAGAAACATTACACAATTGACTGAGGTAATTACAATAGGTTATCTTTAGAGTAAGCTCATTCTCTGGATGCTCTGGGACAGGAGATAGATCCCTGCTCCATTTTGTGCTTGTTTAGATCTCAATAACAGCTAAAGAGGCTTATTTCTTTTCATTGTGCTGTTCAAGATTACCTCACTCCTGTGTCCGATCAGCTGAAAGTGGTTCTTGCTTGTCTGTTTTTGCTACAGACAGAGGACTATCTGAAACGCAAAATCCGGTCCCGGCCAGAGAGATCAGAGCTGGTTAGAATGCACATTCTGGAAGGTATGGCAAGCACTGAACATGGAAACATCAACAATAAACTTTATCGTAACTATCTTTTTAAACAGCTTTCTGTTTTGTCTCTGACCTCCAAAGCTTCCTTCCAGCTGGGAGAGGGCAGAAGATCATGCCTGTTGCATGATTCCTCGGAAGGGATTCAACTCGGCTTGCTCAGAGATTATTCTCAAAAAAATCTGTTGTGTGAATTCAAACTGCAGTTTTGTGTAGCTGAGCAACAATGAAATAGAATGACCATGGATTGCTCTTCTACTAAGGGAAGACACTGTAAAATGTCCAAGAGGGAGTGAGGCAGATTTGATCTGATTGGTAGTGAACCTCAGCTTCAGAGAGGGAGTGATATGCTGCTGCTGAGCACCAAGCTTGGGGTACAGCCAGAGGGAAAAGATGAATGAGAATTGGATGACATCAGTTTGAGAACAGTGAATTTGTCACAAGGGCTACTGTAGTTATCTTTATAACCTAAATATACTTAACATCTGTCATATCTCTGTAGTGCATAGTTATCTGTTGTTAACTATCAATTTTTTCTGTACCTATTGTTATCTATCAACTATTTTTCTGTACCTATTGTTATCTACAGTTACCTTTCTGAATAGAATTAAAATACTGCTGAAGGGCATGCATTGACCATTCTTGGATTGATGCCATTTTATTTACTTTCCCCCAAACAGAGACCTCAGCTGAACCCTCCTTGCAGGCTAAGCAGCTGAAACTGAAGAGAGCCAGACTGGCAGATGACCTCAATGAGAAGATAGCGCAGAGGCCAGGGCCCATGGAGCTGGTGGAGAAGAACATCTTGCCTGTGGAATCGAGCCTGAAGGAAGCTATTATTGGTAAGGTCAGAGGAGGATCTTTGTGGAGGGCATTTCCCACATGTGGCTGTGATTACCTATCATTTCACCTGCATATCTAATATAGTGCAATCCCATGGCTGGTCTCATTTTCTTGGCCCAGATTCACAGGCTTTCAGTCCAAGGATTTGGAAAAGCAGATCTCCCTCTTGCCCAGATAATGCTATGGAGACATTAAATTATAGGGAATGTGGACATTTCAGAAAAATATGAAAGCAGTTGTATACCCTAAAGACTTGAAAGACTGTTGAAGGTTGTATTGCCAAGATTGGCTCCTTAAAATCCCTCTCTCAGTATAACATGTCAACAGTGTTGGTCAGGGAGAATCCACTGACAGATCAGCAGGGGAGACAGAATATAAACAGGTGTGATGAAACAAAAGATGTCTGTGAACTCAAAAACTTCCACTTTAAAAATAAACCAGAACAGATGTAAATCATGCCAGAGACATTCCAAGGGCCGAAAGGAACGCTGAGGAATAGCCTTCCCACTGCCTCAGCAGTGCTCTTTCCTGTCTCCCCAAGACTGAGCAATCTGTGTGTCTGTGATTATTCATCCCTTCAAACATGCACAGCGAGTGTAAAGGCAAATGGGACACAACTGTGAGCAAGATGGAATACTTTCCATGAAAAAGGAAAAGGACAGTGTTTTGAGAGAGTCTGGCTTCACTGTTGAACAAGAAGTAGTTGAGGAAGGATGAACTTGTGAACTGAAGCATAAGAGATGTGGCTTCCTTCTGACTGAGCAAAGTACATCTCTGGATTCCTCTTGATTTTAGATGAGATACAAATGAAAATATTTTCCTGCCTAGCAGAATTTGTTTGAGAAAATGTAGTCTAAAAAAACTTTGGTACATTACAAGTGTACACTCACGTAGATTTATCTACTGGGCACGTAGATGGACAAAAATGCTAATAGCAGCCAGGGCCGCCACTTAATCCACAGCCCTCGTTGCTTGTAAGACTAGAGGATAATTTGGGATTCTGTCTTCCAAGACAGAAGAATCCAAGAGAGGTTCTACCTTCCACCATACAGGATCAACACCAAAGAAGCCATGACTTGACCTTATACTGTCCAGTCTTCTTTTATGGTGCCAGATAATAATGAAATAAGTCATGCCACAAAGCTGAGTTTGGGCAGACCTGAGTATCTTTTCTTACACTCACTGATCTTGCCTGGCTAGGAAGCAAGGGAAATGGTTCACCCCAGTCCACATCATTTTATTGTACTGATAGATAGTGAATGTAAACACTTAAACCTGATCCAGTTGGGACTCTTCTCTCATTTTTAGCTGGTGCTTTAAGCACAACTCTCTCCATGTCATCTTTGTCTTTGTGAAACATCTAGTCAAGTGAAGTAATTTCTTATTCCACTTTACAGACCACGGTTGATGTTTGTATTTTCAGTTGGACAGGTGAACTACCCAAAGGTTGCAGACAATTCTTCCTTTGATGAGGACAGCAGTGATGCCCTCTCCCCAGAACAGCCAGCCAGCCATGAGTCCCAAGGGTCTGTCCCATCGCCGATGGACTCCCGGATTTGTGAGCCTCTCCCTAGCACCACTGGTACATCACTGGCTCAGGTGAGAATGTGGAGGCCTCCTGCAGTATCCTGGAGCTTCATGCTGATTTGTGGCAGAGGAGCCTAAAAAGTGAGACTAAGTCTTCCCTAAGAGGTATAGTCTGTGAGATTTGACAAGGGGTCTTAGCTCCATGTGGTGTCAGTGACGTCCTCTGGTTATTCGCAAATCCTCATGGTGGTGCCTTGTGGGGAAGTGGGTGGCAATTGCTTGGTGATGCAGCCTATGTGCAACTGATCCCAGCAGGAAATGCTGGGAGACACAGGTGTTGGATTTTGGTTCCTCTTCTGCCCCAAGAAATTGTGCTGCTTCTTAGGGACAACTGAAGCAGTGGATTAAAGGAGTCTGATTAGAGATTTGAAGCCCGTGCCCCTTCCTTCTAAGTGGACACTTTCTGCACTCTGTTAAACTATTTCCCTCCTCTTGTGTGTATTCATGATGTCTTTTTCTGTCCCTGCAGGGTTCATCCCAGTTGCAGATTAGCGCAGACTCCAGTGAAACTCCTTTCCTACCTGAGCAGCAACCTCCACCACTACCACCTCCACCTCTTCTGCCCTCTAGTCTTACAAATGGAGTGGCTCTTACTGCTGCCAAGACCCCACCAACACTCATTAAGGTACTATTTCGGCTGATGTCTTCATTGTTGTTGTCTGAAGGAAGATAAGAAGATTACTTTTAAGCAGGTTTGGAGTTGAAAGTATTAGATTAACAGATGTAAAGGAAGGAAACATTTCTCACTAGTGTCTTCTTCTGCCACTACTTGTAACATATTTAATGGGGTTTTCTGTTCTATGGTGTATTCACGTTCTATAAAATGGATACTGAATGCAAAATGTTTTGAAACAATCAGTGTTATCTATAATTAGAGTCAATGAGTCTGCACTGGATGAGCAAATGATCTGGTATGCTGGGAAAGGTGACCTGCATTATGGTGCAGCATAAGCCGCTGCCAGTGTGGTGTCTGTAATGTCTCAGTTAGAGAAACATGGAAAGACCCTGAGGTGAACAAACTAGAGAATTTCAAAATCCCAGTGTGTGTTCTGGTTTACATGGGGTGTTACGTTATATCAGTGTTTCCGTTCTTACTTGCTTCCTCCTTTTCTTCTAAATAGCAAAGCCAGCCCAAGTCTGCTAGTGAGAAGTCTCAGCGCAGTAAAAAAGCCAAGGAGTTGAAGCCAAAAGTCAAGAAGCTTAAATATCATCAGTATATTCCCCCGGACCAAAAGCAGGACAAGGGAGCTCCTCCCATGGATTCATCCTATGCCAAAATACTGCAACAACAGCAGCTCTTTCTCCAGCTTCAGATCCTCAACCAGCAGCAGCAGCACTACAACTATCAGACCATCCTGCCAGCCCCACCTAAGTATGGGTCTGCAGTGGCAGCTCTCTTAGCAAGCACTTACCAGCACTCTTACCAGAGACATGTTGTTCTGGGTGTGAGGGGTGGCCACTAGGTGTGACAGGTGTGACATACTCAGTCTTGGAGGTTCCAGAAGGCCTCAAAAAGAGCTGTTGCGAGATGAATCAGACAAAAGCAGCTGAAGTGAGTTGGTTGACACAGCAAGGGGCACGATATAGTCCAAGAGCATTGGTGTGCTTCAGAGTCTAGAGCAGCACTAGTGATCCAGACATTTCTGAACGTGTATGTTTGTGGGCACTGAGGGCCTCTGGTGTCTTTCTGCTCTGGTTTTGATGCCTGTGTTCCTCCTTTTCCTGTAGGCCTCCAGGAGAGCAGCAGAGTGGTGCCAGTGCCCCTGCTGTACGCAATCTCTCTGCCACAGTCAGCAGCACATCTTCAGTATCTTCTGGTTCCAGTGGGCTGATGAGACAAAACAATAATGCTGTGGTGGGCAAGCCTGGCCCTCTCCCTGCAAACCTGGATGAGATGAAGGTAAATGTCCTCTGAAGCTCCACAGACCCTTTCTGCCATTGTCAGCGGGCAGTACTGAACAATGTTGCTGTCTCAGAGCAGGGCTGAGGTGGACCGACAGGAGTTAGTGATAGGAGTTGGAATTGCTACCCCGCAGTCTGTACCTGAGGTGCAAGTTTGTTGTCCCGCAGGAAGATTGGTTTAGTCCTTTGTCGCATAGCTCTGGTGGTTGTTGACAGTTGTTCAGTTAGAAGTTCTCTTAAACTTGCCCTCTTTTTTCCCCACATATCAGGTAGCAGAGCTGAAGCAAGAGCTGAAGTTAAGGGCCTTGCCTGTCTCAGGCACAAAGACGGATCTGATTGAGCGTCTCCGAGCTTACCAAGAGCAGAACAGTGCAACCAGCCAAACAACCCCCACTCCCAAGCCCAGCACAGCAGCTGTCCTCCCTAAAGCTGCTGAAGTGGTGGTGGCCTTCCCAGCTGCCAGGCTGAGCACAGGACCAGCCCTGGTGGCCACTGGCATTGCACCAGCAGAGGTAGTTGTGGCCACAGTTACTGGTGGTGGCGTGATGAAGTTTGGGAGCACAGGCTCAACTCCTCCTGTTTCTCCAACTCCTTCTGAGCGCTCACAAATGAGTGCAGGGGATGAAAACTCAGGCACTGGAGATACCTTTGGAGAGATGGTGACTTCACCTCTGACCCAGCTCACCTTGCAGACATCTCCAGTGCAGTTCTTGGTGAAAGAAGAAAGCTCCAAGTCTTCTTCCTGCAGCATAAATGTGGCACTCAGGTCAGAGCGGTGTAGTGCTGGTAACAGCAGAGATGCAGAAGTTAGGGACAAAGACCGGATGCTACAGGAGAAAGACAAGCAGATTGAGGAACTCACCCGCATGCTAAAACAGAAACAGCAGCTAGTGGAGATGCTTAGGCTACAGCTGGAGCAGGAGAAGCGCTCTCAGCAGTCACAGCCAGCCCCAACAGCCATGGGAGAAAAAGCAGCCCTCGCCTCCAAACCAGGAACATTTGGCACCCAAGTTAAGTGTGAAAATGGTTTCCTGAGTTGCCAGTTCGCGAAGCAATCCAGTGGCCAAACAGACCAATTCAGCCCTGCACCAACCACTAGCCAAATGGACACTTTGAATCCAAGCCCAGTGCCAAAGAAAGCCGTGATGGTGAAGCAGGAGGTGCCTGCCACAGAAGCAGAGCCGCTGTGCCAGTCCCACAGCCCACGGCTTTTTCTTGGCCAGCAAGAGAGCGTCCCAAGCGACCCCATCAAGGGCACCTCTCCCCCCACCCTCATCACTGACTCCACAGGGACCCACATCGTCCTCACCGTGACCAAGCAGAGCGCCCAGAGGCAGGGCCTCTCTCCCCATGGGATGGAAGGAAGCAGCTGTCCACCCTTGCAGGTTGGCAAGGGTCAGATCCCATCATTGCTGTGGGCAGTTGGTTTCCTCTCTCCTCATCCCACTCTGGTTACCACAGGATGACTTAACAGGGTAGAAATTCAGTGCAGTAAATACTGGAAGGGCTGAGTTGCTCACTACAGTGGGTGGTAGATCGTGGCTTTGTAAAACAGAGCAGTGTAAGCAGATCTTCGGCAAAAAGACTGGAATTTGACAATGATGAGCTGTGTACAGCAATGCACAATTGGCTCTGTGCATCACAGGCTGTTCATCATTCTTCAACCACATGGTTCTGACTTTTGTCATGCAGGACCTCAGGCTTGGACAGCAAGGGTTTGCTGCCACAGTTCACTAGTTTTTAAAAGAACAACTATGCCTATGGTAGTAAAATGAGCAGAGTGTATTTCACCTCTTGCCCTTAACTGTAGAGATCGCAGTTGGAGTGACAGATGGGTCATCTTATCCACCAAGAGCTGAAATCAGACGCTGGGAGCAGACTGTTTTTTGGCTGCTCTTTGTTTTAATGTGTGTCAGTATTTCAGTGTTAACAGAGTCTTTTATCAGAGATGATTTACTATTCCCCTGCTGGCATGAGCTCAGCACTTAACAGAATTGTTCTGAGTGTTCCTTCCAGGAAGGGATAAATATGCCCAGGTTTGATGGCATAAGTCAAACCCCAGCACCTTCCATGACATCAAAGACAATTTTTATTCTCTGCTGATACATTTCTTCCATTTTCTGCAGAGCAAGTGGCAGTGTCTGCCATCAGTGACAGGCACTGAGCAGGCTACATTTGCTGCATAGCAGGTGAGATGTCAGCAGCTGTCTAAACACCAGCATCCAGTGTCAACCTTGAAACCCCAGAGTATCTTACCTAAACTCCATCGCTGTTCCACAAGGGCACAGCTCCTGCGTCAGATCTGGCAGTCCTTGAGGTGTGTCATGGGTAGTCCAGGGATTTAGGCTTTCCTGCCTCCTCTCTTAGGACTCTCAGTCGCATCCAATCTGATTGCTCTGCTCAGGAAAAGAGAAGGATTTAATTTCATAAAGAATAAAGAGTGGGGAAAAAATAAACTTAAAAATGCTGTAAGTAACCTAACCCTGTGTCCATGTCTGGGGAATAACCTGTTATGGATATCCTTTTCTTTCCAGAGTGTACAATCATCACCCACTAAAACTTCCAGCCAACTGCCATGTCAGGTACCTGCAAACACCCCTCAGGAGCCCACACAGCCCAGAGGACCAAACCAATCTAAGGTAGCTCACTGCCTGCTCACTTTTCTCCCTTGGTTTTGTTTGCCTGCTGCCAGGGTTCGTACCCACAGGCTGCAGGTACAAACAGCACATATCAGTGGGTGTTGTCTGTGGTTTAAAAACAACCAGGGGCCAGAGTGGGCAGCCTTGATTCACAGGGGATGTCCCAGATTCTTGAAGGGGTGCTGCTGAACAGAAAAGGTGGCTGCTGCATAGAGAGAGGGTGATGTGTGTGGTGTGGCTGCTGCTGAAGGGGCATGTGAGCTCAAAGGGGTGAAAGGGCTGTGACCTTTTAGTCTCTGGTACTGCTGAGCATGCTATAATTTCCATTCCCCTGCTCTGAACATGCCTGTTAATCACCTCTTTGTGAAGTGCTATACTGCTTCAGGAAAGAGAGCATCTCTGCCTTTAACCCTCTCCAGGTGCTGGCTGTAAAGAGGCTCTGCTGTACATCTCCTTCCTTTCTAGCCTGCTTAGCTGTCTCTCTAAGTGGTAATTAAGATAAGATACAGAAAGATTATGAAGAGTTTTTAGAGCTTGGAGGATCATTTCTGAGTCAGTTCCTGGAAGGGGTATGAAGACAGAAGTACTTTCTAGTATATTTAGAGTGAGATATCTACTTTGCATAGGGTCGGTGCCTTGGTTTGCTTTGAGACCTTGCGAAAGTGCAGAAGGTAAATGAGGGTACCTTTTTCCTCTGAGTTCCTTAGCTTTTTGCTTCAGAGGCATCTGAAGCAAAAGGTACTGAAGGTACTGACTCTTCCAACCCTTTCACCTTCCTGTGGGGTCAGAAGCCAGGTCTGCAGGAGGTCACAGGGCAGCTGGCCTGTACCATGTTGTCTTTCTCAGCGCCTCCAAACCTGCAGCCTTTCCCAGTAGTTTCCATAAGCAGTCCCTGAAAATTGGTGCTTCTGGCAAAACCAGCTCACCCAGTGTGTCAAAAGCATGTCCCAGTGGCCTGTGGCACAGCCACGGTTTCCAGCCCTTCTCAGGAAGAGTGGACCCCAGCAGAGCTGGTCTGGAGTCACACCTCTACCTGTGAGTCACAGCATAGATGAGCAGCTTTCCAGGGAAAACAGGATGGACAAGGGCATCACTATGTACACATGTTGGAAGTGGCATTCAGCTGCTGCCCAGGGTTTGCTGCTCCAGGAGAGCAAGTTTCTGTGTGGGTCATGCATAGCTGTGGTAGAGGAAAAGGCCTGATCCTCGTTTCAGCGGTTCTTATGGGCAGTTATGTGCTGATTCATCTGGTAAAGCTGAGTCATGAGCACCACTTCCTGCAACACTTGGGATTTCCTTTGGAGCTCTGGTGCTGGTGAGTGCTCTGGTGCTCTCCGCCCACCATCAGGCTGTTAAACTTGCTGCTAAGTGAACATAGCTTGTGACCCCAAAGTAGGCACTGCAGAGGGAGGCGAGTAGAAGACAGGCCCTGGATATATTACACAGAGTAGGCTGAACACACAAGGGAAGTGCCCTTTCTCTCCAAAGTGCTGCAGGAATCCCCTGCTTGGACAGATGAGGCTCTTCCCATCCAGGAGAAGTGAGGAGGTGGTTTGTGGTGTCTGCTTTAGCATTGGAAAAATCAGCTAAAGATTTCCAGCTGTGAGTTGGAGGGGAAATTTGTCTTCTTCCCTGCAGCCAGGGTGTAGTGCAAAGGGTCCAGGGACGGAGTCAGGCTGCTATGAGCAGTGCAGTACTCACAGGAAGAGGTGATGGTCTCAAAGCAGCTGTGATACAGGAGTCTATGTAGACTTTTCCCTGATTTGCATTCATTCCCTTTTCTGCCTTCATTCTAAACAGTCCTCATCACCGCCTTGCTCTCCTGCTGCCGCTTCCCCCTCCCAGATGGACCTGGAACAGCAACAGCACACACCGCTTTTTGGAACTTCTCCACCTCCTCTTCCGGTTCCCTTGGTCCCAATGAAAGAGCCACCACCAGACTATGAAGAGGCCTTGAAGCAACAGCCAAAGGTCCAGGTGAGAGCAGTTATTCTCCCTGGTTTCCTTGGAGAGCAGACAAAAAGTTCCCATTGTAAATCTACTTAGTTTCTTGATGGGGGCCAGTGATAGGGTATGGAGACACAACTGCACCTTCCTTGTTGAACTCTGGAGGGTTTGGGCCAGACCCTAAATCACAGGTAAAAAATCCCAAGCCATTCCTTGCTGTTGCTGACTACACTTTCCCAGCCAGTAACAGCCTGGTTTGCAGAGGACTCTGGTACCATGTTATGGTGTGCTCATTCTTGCTAGAAAACAGCCCCATCCATGGAGCAAGGGAGGAGAGCTAACAGCCATAGATGTTGCTGGAGGTGGAAGTTCGCCTAGTAAATAAGAAGCTAATCCTGCACTTGCTCTTCCCAGGACAACGGCTGTTCCAGCCAGCAGATGGATGACCTGTTTGATATCCTCATCGAAAGTGGAGGTAAGGAGACAAAGCCAGCATTTCCCATAGTCCCTGGGTCTGAGTCTGGGGATTGTAGAGCACTGAGGGGAGAATCTGTCATGGCCCCGCCTTTTTCTCAGGTGTAATTTCCAGTGCCTTTAGCACTGGCAGTAGTTACTAAGGTACTGAGGGAGATGTCAGTCAGGCCTTAATACGATTCTGTGATTCTTGATGGCTCTGCTACATCAGATTCAGGCACATTGCTTCTGACATACTGGAGAGAGATGGAATTTCATGGAGGTGGGCTGAAAACTCCCTGTAGCGAGGCAAGCACAGGCACAGGATGTTTTCTCATCCCAGTTGGTGGTCAGTGATGGCTTAGTCTGGGGGATGTCTGTGGCCCTGGTGGGTGGGAGGGATCCTTGTGGTGTTCAGCCAGACTTTTCCTTACCCGGCCTATTTGTTCCCTGGACAGAGATTTCTGCTGACTTCAAGGATCAGTCATCCCCAGCTGGGAAAGAAGCATCTGTGGTCCCGGCCTGTTCACCACCACCCAGCAGCCACCACTCCTCTGAGCTGGCAGTGCTGGTGTCCTTGGGGCAGCCCGTGCCTGTGGGCCGGCTGGAAGACTTCCTGGAGAGCAGCACTGGCCTCCCACTGCTGACGGCAGGCCATGATGGGCCAGAGCCCCTGTCCCTCATTGATGATCTCCACAGTGAGATGCTGAGCAGCTCGGCCATCCTGGACCACCCGCCTTCACCTATGGACACCTCGGAATTGCACTTTGCTCATGAGCCACCTGGGGGCATAGCCCTGGATCTGGCTGAGGCTAACTTGGACAGCATGGACTGGTTGGAGCTGCCAGGGGGTTCTGTCATGAGCCTGGCTCCCCTGAGCACTGTGGCTCCCAGCCTCTTTTCCACAGACTTTCTTGATGGACATGATCTGCAGCTGCACTGGGATTCTTGCTTGTAATTCTGTGAGCAGAGACTGAAGGGAATGGGAGTAGGAGGGCACAGGCATGCAGAGGAAAGAGGCCAGTCAACCAAAAAAAAAAGAAAAAAGGAAGAGCTCCTAGTATTTGTACTCCTCCCCTAAGAGTGTCCTTCCTGCATGAAGGCGGCAGTGGGCCAGGGCAGGGCAGGGAGAATGGCTGCTGGGGGCGGGACAAGAGGCAGGAGGAGCTGTGAGGCTGGCGGCTTCCTGCCCACTCCACACCGCCTGTCCCAGCTGTGCAGCCCCTGTTCCTCCACGCAGGAGCAATGGCAGCACATTGTTCCCTCACGTGGAATAGCATGACTGGGCCTGAGCTGTTTCCAGAAGTAGCACTCTGCGCCTTCCTGGGAATGGTGGATAAAGGGGATTGTGCTGCCCCAGCATCGTCGGTCTTAACAGTTGTGGGAGGAGTTTCTACCTCTGGAGCAGGACACAAAGGCAGAAGGACTGCCTGGGGCCCAGAGCAGCTGCCCTCTCCACCACATGCCATCTGTCAGGGGAGGGTCTGATCTGCCACAGGACTGAGGAGATCTGGGCAGAACGGGCACCTTCTCTAAATGTAGCCAAAGAGAACCAAGGCTCCCCACCAACCTAGTAACATCTAAGCAGGTTTCCCAAATATTACTGAGCTTGGCAGAGGCCTGCCCGCTTGCTTCACTCACTTTGAGCTGCAAAACAGTTTTCTAAGGTGCTAAAATCAGGTCCTTGCATGTTAAAACTGCTGTCAGGCACAGCCCATTGTCCCCAGCTCCCATGGCACTCATGACATCCCCAGGTGAGCAGGGCAGTCAGTCTGGGCAGGGACGTGAAAGTGCCTGTGTGTCCTGGATAGCGGGTGAGGGGCACAGCTGGCAGTCAGTAACATATCACTAGGGGCCATGTGCAATCTGTCTCCTGCCTTCGCTGTGTTGGTGCCTCACTGTAGCACGTGCCCCAGTGGAAAGCAGCAGCTGGGGATGGATGCTGGACCCCATAGGCAAGGAAGGGGAAGTGAGACTGCAAGAGTGGCATTGCGTAGCACAGCACAGGTCCTGGCTCAGTGACTGTGAGGCCCCTTTCTGGGGAGGAGCCTGAAAGCAGGTATTGGGCAGCTGGCCTCTGTTCCTCTCTCCCTCCAGTCCCACAGGGTAAAAGGCAAAAGTAAATGGCTGCTTACTTTGAGCTGGTGCCCTGTGTCCCTGTAGGGCCCCAGGCTGGTGCCCTGCGGGAACTGCAGACTGAGGAGTGGGTGGACAAGCCCCCAGGAGCCATGACGATGCTATTCCTTGGAAAAGGGTCTATGGTGGAACACCAACCTGTGGCTCATTCTTGTGTTGTTACTCCTGTTTCTTTAGAATTCCTGTGTCAGTAGTAACTCACAGCCATACTGAGCAGGTGGGACATGGCTTATGTGGATGTGGCCACCTCGCCACAAGGCTGTCCCTGCTTTGGCCCTGAGCTGGGTCCAGGCTACTTGTGCTGAGTGATGTGAGGGAAGCTGTGCCTTCCCAAAGTCATGCAGACTGAGGTACTGACCTGCTCAGAAAAGATCAACTGCCATCCTTCTCAGTATCTCCTTGAGGATGCTGTCCCCACCTTTCTGCTGGGCCACAGAGCTTCCTGCTGGGGAGGGACAGCTGTGAGCCACGTGCTGCTTCCCTGCAACATTAGGACCTGGTCCGCTTCCCAGAGAGAGGCTGTGCCACAAGAGTGCTGGTACCTCTGGTCTGTGGTGAGGCAGGCGAATGCCAACCCTGCACAATATGCTCTCCCTCAGCCACTGAACTGGCAGCTGGGTGGCATCATGCCTGTTTGCAGCTGGGAGATACTCCTGCTTTCCTGAGCCCTTTGCTTGTTAACTGCATGGGGAGCCACTTGCTTAATCATTTGCAGGGGGAGTCTGCTGGCAGCTTCCTTTCTGTCCCCTCCTCTCTCCTCTGGCCATGAGCTGTAAGCAAGTTACCTCTTTAGCCTCTCTCAGTGTCTGGGTTAGGGAGGACACCACACCCCTGCCCCTTCCCCACAGGCTTTCTATTCCTCAAGCATCATAAAAATCAGAATAAAAGAGACTGCTAGGCCTTTATCCTCCTGAGCCCTCCTTGAATTCTCTCCTGGAAGCCCGGGTGCTCACTGGGAGCAGTGAGTACTTAGCAATCATCTCACAGAGCTTTCACCAGCTCTGCCAGGGCAGCTGCCCAGCTGTGGGGGCAGGAAGCAAGGAGTTTCTAAGGAGGAAAGTATGGGGGGAGTGGGAAGATATCTCAAAAGCTTAGGGGAAAATGTGAAGCTGCCTGTTTGTCAGACTCAAGCAAAATCAGGTTCTTTTAGCCCATAGTTGCAGTAGCTCCCACAAAAAAAACTCAGCTGTGTGATTTCTTTTGTACAAATAATTACAAATCTTCAGCCATTAAATAAAGAAGGAAATTATCAATAAAGTGCAATGAGCTCCTAGAGGAAGGTGGGAGCACTCCAGCTGCAGTCCTGGCCTGACCCAGCCCTGGTTCCTTGCCCTGGGCCATGTACTCAAGTCACTGCCAGAGAGATACCAATGCCTGATTCCAGTGTAACCCTTCCCAGAGGTTGCTGGTGAAAGGCTGAACTCTCAGCTGCTCCCTTTCACCTTCACCCATCCACCATTTCACAGGTGTGAAACTGTAGGAGTTTAGTGACCCTGACTTTGCCTAACATACTTGCATTGGCTGAAGAGCTTCAAGAAGCCCAGAGTATGCAGAACGAAAAGCCTTGTGTCCTGAGGAGCCCAGCTGTCTTGTGGGATTCCCTCTGCGCAAGGGGCTTCTGCTAGGAGAGTGAGCAATAACCCTATGCCTGTGGACAGAGGGGAGGGTTGTGTGTCAGCCCCAGAAGTGTTAGAAAGTCTTTTCCCCAAGCAGTGCCCAGAACAGGCTTGCCCAGTTCTCTGCTTTCTTACTATTATTTCTTTGAATAATAGTTCAATAATAGTTGTTGGAAGAGGTATTCCCCTGGACATACATTTTTGCACCCATTGGGAAAAACAAAGTCTGATGTTCTGCCTCTACCTTGAATGTAATCCTAAATCTTTCTGCTGTAACCACTACTTGTTTGTAATGTGTATTCGACTAGCACGCACTCTCCCTTCCACTATGCAGCCAATGATGAGGGGTGGTCAGCACCATCAGAGTCAGATGGTGTTGGGGCATCAGATCCAGAGTGAGTATTCAACTGGAAAAGGATAAAAGTGACAAGTTAATGGGGGAGAGAATGGATCTTTAAATTGAATTATTTTTTCAGTTACAAATATTTGGAAAAAAAATCCATTTTATTAAAAAAATTCAAACAAGCCACATTCTCAAAAAGTTCTCTGCTATGCTGGTGGGAGGGCTTGTGGCCATTCTGCCTTTTCCAGCTAAGGGTGGGTGAGCCCTCTGCATCTTAAACCTGAAAAAAACAGCTTAATTGATGGTGGCTCACTCTTCTCAGCTGCAGGGAGATTCCCTCAGTGTATGGAAATCACTTACCCTGCAACCAGAGGCAGGTTTTACCAGAGGCAGCTATTGGTCTCCCCCAGCCCAGCAGGCTGGTCTGGACTGCAGATGGTGGTGAGGCGACTGCCCCCTTCCATAGCCACATTCCAAAGGAATTACCTTCACTGAAAACACTCATTTTCAAATCAGAACATATGCTGCAACTTCCACCCTCCCACAAGCTTGGCCTTGTAAACACAGTTCTCCCAAGGGCCTGTACCCTGTTACTGTCCCACTTGGCAGCTCAGCCTACACCTGCTTTTTCCAGAGACACTTGAACAGACAACACTGCTGTGCCCACCACTCAGCCCTGCTTTCTGCTAGCCCCTCTACCTTTCCTAAGGGTCCTCCCCCTGCAGTGTCCCTACAACCCATGGTTTCCAGTATTTCTGGCTTTTCTGGGGCTCTGCTGTGGACCTGCTCTCAGGGCTGGTGGCACAGAGGCAAAACAGGGCTACAACTGCTGGCAGAACTGGCTGTGCCCCAGCTGCTGCCTGACCTTGTGGGCTGCTCCAATGCAAGGAGCTCCCTCAGTGCCAGTACAGAAATGGGATAACCACTGTCAAATGGCAGAAAGGAAAACTTAAACTGAGTCCTGGTCCTGTCAAAAAATAAGACAAAGCCCAGCACTCTCCCAAGATGCAGTTTTTATTTACAAACCCACCAAAATAAAGGAAAGTAAGAATCTAATGTTATCCCAGCAGTAGTTTGTGCTCACAGACAAGGGCTTTCAGTAGAAAGTCAGACTCCATATCCAGAGCCACCACCACAAAGCAGCAATTCTCCACTCCTGACCCGTGTCCCTGTTGCCATCACAGGGCAAGGAGGACAAGTTAGTCTCCCTGAGCCAAGTTCCAACCTAAACCTTATCCTGAGCTGAAATGGTGCCAAAATATACATGTTCCTGGAGTAAATTTACAGCTTTTTAGGTAACAGTAAAAATCATCTAGAGACTAAAATGACAACATGAAACACTCTTGTTTAGGGGAGACGTGGTTCTTGTCTGCTCCTAGAGGAGACAAGGACCATCCCCTAAGGCTATTACAGTGGTAGCAGGCTGGTAAATTTGGGCAACTCTTGTCAACACCCCACACCAGTGCCAGGGAGGTGGGATGAAACTGATGCCAGTTCCCCCTTTTCAGCTCCAGGTCAAAGGAACTTGCCAATGTGTCTCCCAGCAGAGGAGAGCTCTTGGCTGTCATGGGGAGGGGATTTGTGCTCCCTGCTCCTGTACAGCAGTAAGTCTCTCACCAGCCCAATTCCACATGCAGCTGCAGTGCCACTTGTCAATGGCACCAGCTCTAATGGATCAAAGCCACCCCAAAAGGGCCATCTCTTCCCCACAGCTCCAGCCATAGACATGCTCACACTCCCACGTGACTGCCAGCCCAGGAAGCAGTGCACAATGGCTCCAGTCAGGCTGCTCCCCTGGGCACTGGTGGGGTGGCAGGGCTGAGGAAAGCAGAAGATGGGTGTAGCAGAGATGTGGAAAGCTGGGAGGGGGCACTTGCTTTTTGTAGCCAGAACACACTTGTCCCTTTGCAGCATCACCCTCAACCATCAACCCCCTCGATTCTGCAGCTCAGCCTCTCAGCACTGCTCCATCTGTCCCAGGTGGTCGAGCAGCCCCCAGCGGGGGGATTTTGTCACAGATACAAGTGGGTGGGGTGGGGAAGGGCAGGGGATGAGACATGAGGGGTGGAGGAGAGGAGTGTGTGCCATCAAGAAGGTCCCGAGGATGAGGTGGCGGTCACCCATCTATGTCCCAGCTGAAGAGATGGTGCTTCACGAGCATGTCCTGCACCCCTTCCTTCAGTGGCTTCTTCTCCTTCTCCTGCAGGATGACACAGAGACCCGGATCAGTGAACCACACCCAGAAAAGGGGAGGTTGTGTCTGCAGGCAGAGCCTGAACATGCCGAGGCCTCTGGCACCCAGACAGAGCAGCTTCCTGCACTTCCTGCCTTTGCACGGCTGGCACAGGGAAAGCCCCTTTGGTTTGGAGAACACCAGGGAAAGCGAGCCTGTCACTTTCTGCTGCCCCAGCTGGGCAGGGCAGGCAGCCCCCTCTGCCAGCACGGCCACACAGCTCCTGCTGCACAGCCTGCCCTGACAGGAAAAGCAGCCTCATCCACAGCTTCTGGAGCTGGTTCCAGAGGAGGCAGAGGATGGGCTGAAGCACAAAGCTGGGAGAGGGAGGCAGAAAGTGAAGCCCCTGGCTGAGTGAGAGAATGAGCGATGCCACCTACTCACCTCCCTCTTTATTGGCAGCTCCCAGTCCTGAGAAAGGCTGAAAGCAAATTTGCCAAGGACTCTGCAACAAAACCAGAAGAGAACAATGTTAAAACAGACCCCCTAGCCTTTGCCCGCAACTGCTGCCCCAGGCACACAAATACAAGGTCTCCCCAGCTTGTCCTGGCATGCCACTAAGCTTACAAGGATGAAATTCCTTGTTGGATGGTGTTGAAAAGACAGCAGCACTCATTCCCTCTTTCCCCCTCCTCTCTGGGCTTCACATTGTCCCAGGCCCAGGCTGGAAGAAGGAGCTTGAAGATGTGACTCAAGTGCAGCCTCTACAGAGTTTGGTGCAGCAGCACAGGGAGGCATGGGTAGCCCCCGGCTCTGGGGGACTGCAGACACCTGGCTGAGGGCTGTACGCAGCTGGCAATGGCAGATTGCAGGTTCCAGTAAGCAGATGCCTGCCTGTAGCACCTCAGAGTTCTGCAGCCCTCTCCCTCTCCCTGGAGCAAGAGAAGTGTCCTGCAGCAGAAGTGCTCTAAGGGGTTGGCATGGGGACTTCCTTGCTGGCTGGGAGAAGTAGGACATAAGACAAGAACTGGTCCCACTTGGTCCTTTGGCTGTGCCCAACCGGCACTGCCCCCATGATGTGAGAAAGCAGCTGTGGGACACAGTGGAAACCCCTCCCATTCAACGGCAGGCTGAGAACACGACGCCCTGAAGTGTACACACACAGGCCTGCTCTGGCTACAGATGCTCCCACAGGGGCCCAAGGCAACTGGGTGGTGCACACAAAAGTCAGCTCCCACTGAACGGCAGCAGCAACCAGGCTGGAGCCTGGTTGGGTGGTAATGGTAGGGGATTTGCCCTCCAGCTCCCTGGGACTTCACCTGGCATTGCAGAGTGCAGGAGGGCCAGGAGCATGGATGTCTGGAGCCACGGGGATGTGTGCCCTGGGCTCCAAGTGACTGCCATGCAAGAGCTCAGGCATAAAAGCTGTTTCCAGCCTCCAACACCACTCACTCATCACACCAAGGAGTCAGTGGGTGACTGACTCCTTCCCAGCTAATGACTGTCCAACTGTCTTTCTAGCAGATTCCCTGCTCCCTGCTTGGACTTAGAGTGGCTGGCAAAGGACATGGAGAGCAGTGAGGTTGAAAAGGCAGACTCCATCAGAGTATGTGTACAGCAGGAGGTTGCTGGCAGGCAAAGGCTGCCTGCTTGTCACAACAGGTTCCCAGGAGCCAAGCTCTGCTCTTGGATCAGGCAGGCACAGTGCCTCACAATAAACTGTCCAGAGATTTGTTTCTGTCTCAGCAGAAATCAGGAAATCTCTGTAGCTGGGACACCTGGGCAGCCCACACTGCAATTCGCTGGAGAGGGCCCAAACGCAGCCATAGTGTGGAACACCTCCTATAGAGGAGGAGGAAATCTATTCCAGACACTGGCATAGGGATATGCCATGGGGACACTCACCTCAGCTCACATTTGATCTGTACCCAGCCAGGACTGCGCAGGAATGACCAGGGATGGAACCACTTCTCTACGGTCTGCAGGCTTGAGCACAGCACCTCCAGCCACAAATGCAGCACCTGTTCGCTGCAACAATGGGGTAGACCTGTTACTCAGCTGCCGCCACGGAAAGAAACCCCATCCCTCTGGGATAGTCTATTTTCAGCCCAAGCTTTGACCTTCACCCACAGTCCTGTACCCAGTGGGAACAGGATAGCCCAGTAAACTTGTGTGAGCCACTCCACACAATAGGAGCTCCTGCTTCCAGCTAGAAATGAGGTCAGCACAAGGAACAAGTGTCATTCAGTGGGTACAGTGAAGGGAGGGGGGAGGGAAATGATGCTCTGACCTAAGATTGAAACTTCTGCTGCCCTTAAGCACATTCTGTCCCTTCCCAAGCTCTTTGCACCCAA
Organism: Cisticola juncidis; assembly: GCA_013400215.1. NCBI lineage: Eukaryota > Metazoa > Chordata > Aves > Passeriformes > Cisticolidae > Cisticola > Cisticola juncidis. The sequence continues at coordinate 83,198 of VXBR01004847.1, read as the reverse complement.
AATGCTGAGGGTACCAGGGCCAGATGACTCACTTGAGTCCAACACAGATGAGAGAACGAAGCTTCACATCCATCTGTGCATGTGCAGCATCGTGTGTCATGTTCACAGCCTGAACCGCCTGCAGGGAGGGAAGTTGTGGTTACTGCTGGGCAGACACTTCAGCAACACAGCCAAATGCTGCCCTCCCTGGAGTTCCCACTCTCACCAGTGGCCCCCGCTAGCACCAGAGGGTCTAAAGGGGGATGTGGGAGACTCTTGAGCATCTCCCTCTAAGAGTTTCCCCAGCAAACGTCCCCAAAGTAGGAGCTGGGCTCTAGCTGGGCTTCGGGCAGCACTCACCCGGTAAAGCAGCTCCTCTGGAGTGAGGACTTTGCCATCTTCATCAAGCCTGTAAAGATCACAGCAGAGATCCAGCTAGCTCCAGTTACCCTGGGCACACACAGACCTTTCCTGCTTCATACCCCAATAGCTCTCGTGCCACTGCTGAGCCCAGAGGTGCCCCCGCAGCCATGAGAGCCAGATACAGACCCAGAAACACAGGAGCCAGGGAGGGGACAAAATCCACTGCCAGCCCCAGGTCAGCATAGGCACAGCAGCCTGCTGACATCACATCCACAGGAGGATGGGGCAGACCATGAGCCTTGCCAAGGTGCAGAGCAGCATCAGTTCGATGAGCACGGAGGAGCAGGGCACAGACCTGTAAGTCTTGCAGAGCACGAGGCGAGAATACACGGAGTCAAAGTCCCGTTCCACTTCCCGGCTTGCAGCCTGGAGGACCAGAGGGATACTCAGCACACCTGCCCTACAACCTATCACCTCAGCCCTCTGGCAACACTGCTCCACGAAAGGAACTGGGACATCTCACCTCTTCAATGAACAGCCAAGGGTGGCAGGCCCCCCCTAGCAGAGATGGCTTCTTCAATCCATGTTCAAATATGGATTTCAAGGCTGGACACAGTGTCCCTCGCACCAAGTCTGTCACCCCCTCTGTGACAGAGTCATCTCCAGCGATGGAGTACTGAGGAACAGAAGAGTTAGCTATCAAGGGGCAGAGCATGGAGGTGGTCCATTCACCTACACCTCTGCACAGACCAATTCTACTCCCTGGTGCCTGCCAGAACACCTCCCCCTCCTCTACTGGTTATGCTTTTGCATAAGGCCCCATGTTCTGTGCTACTAGAGGAGATCTCCTGGGACCTTTGTGTTTTTATGTGGTGCCTAGGAGACCACGCCAAGTACCATCTAGGCAGCATTCAGCACAGAGGAATGTGATGGTGTGATGCTGACTGAGCTAAGGTATGGAGAGGGACTTGCACTGAGGGTCTCTGGGATTCTGTAAGCTGCTAAAAGTCAAGACAGAACCAGGCAGGAATTTCCAGATCAGGGGGTACACCGCTTTGAGGCATCACACTGATATTCTGTTAACACTCGTGTAAGTGGGATCCTCTCTGTTTCCACAGTTAGGAGGAGAAATGGTCAGCAGTGCAGGACATTTCAAGCACAGAGGTCATCTACATCTAAGGAGCCAGTGATGCTTTGGGAAAGCTGACCTGAAACAGAGACTGAACAGAGCTAGAGAATAAAGTAGATATTTATCGAAAGGCCTTTGAGGATACACCTTGGACAATACAAGAGCCTGGCCAGGGCTACACCCAAGGTGGACTCAAAATGGTCAAAAAACGGATGACTGGTCACAAGGTCTTACACTTTTATAAGTTTTGGTCCATTTGCATATTGGGGTTTAATTGTCCAATTACAGCTTCAGGTTGTGAAGTCCTATCCTTCTTATTTTCTTCCTTCAGTCCACCATTGTTTCTGCTTTTGGGCCTGAAAACTTGTAACTGCTGTCCTTGGTCCTTAGCAGGAAAAGGATTTATTTTGTCTACCTGCTCTGTGAAGAGAGCTTACTAGCACTTAATATGAGGCTCAGAAGTACACACCTAGGCAGCACAGAATCTGAAATACATGAAAGCTAAAACTTAAGGCATCACCAGCCCTGAGAGAGGGGGTAAGGAAGCAGTATGTCAATAGTGACATTTCTTTGGGGGCTTCTCTAGGGGGCCTTGGGTAAGACTTTGAGCTCTTCCTCACTCCCCAAATGCTAAGAAGAAAGAGAACTGGGCCTTCTCCACTTCCCCTGAAAACTGCTTAGGTCAACAGCTAGTGCTGTTTGTCTCATACACACTACCCCAATCTTGAGGACATACTGAAGTATCGGCTATAGGTAAGTGCCATCCCATCACTGCCAGCTCTAAGAGGAACTAAGACAGATTGTCCCCTTGGGCACAGCTGCTTGGGGAGGATTTACTGTCATGGTCACAAAACATGAGCAAGATCCATAGGTACAGCCTCAAAAGAGTGAAAGAATACATGCAGCTGGAAGCAGACAGAAATACTGCCCTCCTTCTCTCTCTGCTAATTAATCAGCTTTCATCTCTAGGGTTCTTGCAACCGCAGGCATCCTACACAGTTGCCTCAGCAGCCCTCTGGGGCCCTCATTTTCCATTTGGTCAGTGTGAGGAAGTTGAACAAACAGGCTGAGGAAGATAAGCTGCCCAAGCACATCACAAAGCACTCAATGGCTAGAGAAAGCAAACAGACTGAAGGAGGGAAATCTATGGCTCTTTTCAACAGTGGTTTTTTTAGTTATGACATAACCCTTTTTCTAATGTGAAGTTTTTTGTAACTGTGGGGGTTTTAAGTACCTCTTTACTCCGTTCATCCAAGATCTCCACAAATTTTGCAGGAAACCAACCTACAAAGAGTAAACAGAGATGAGCCTGACAAAGATACTGAGAAATCCTTACAAAAAGCCCAGTGGGAGCTGAGAATAAATCAGAGTTCATAGGGCCCACCCCCAAAGAAGGAAGCATGCAGCCTCAAAATCACAATGACTAAGGCAGCTGCACAGAAAAGCCAATTGCAGGACACTGCCCACATGCAGCAGTGATGACATGCACCCAACCATCCCATGCCAGGAGGACAGAGCCTAAACTTGCTGTTTGGAAGAAGTAACCAGGTCACTGCTGCATGACTGCTCTCATACATTTCCTTTACCCTAGCAGTTACTCTGGGTACCTGGCAGAGCCTTTGGTGCCAGAGCAGTTGTTGTAGATGAATGGATGTTTTGCATCTAGCCCCAGTGCAGCCTATCCTGTTCTTACCTCTCAGTCCATTCAGCTCTCCCACCCAACAGTGCTCATCCTTTTGGGAAATGATCTGAAAAAGACGGAGTGGAAAATACCAGTTGAAGAGGTTGCAGTGGCAGGAGGAGTACAGCTGCCTGGCTGTGTGTCCACAATGAGGAACTGTTCTCTTCTCACATGACCCAGGGCCTTCAAGGGCACAGAGCTACTGCAAACATCCTCTTCTTCCCACTTTCAGATGGGATCCTCACAATTAAATACAAATGGATGCTTTTACAGTCTTACCACAATTCAGTGCGCAGTGTTAAACTGGGACCTAGGTTGGACCAAATCCATCTTTTGCACAGCTGTACAGCAGACAGGAAAGGGACTTTGTGGTAGAAGTGAGAACGACCCACAGGACAAAACTCACAGAAACATACTGCCTCATCCCCAGGCAGTCCCTAGGAGCACCAGCTGCTTCTCCTGGGCTCCTAACTGGGCTCTGAGCTTATCTGCTCCCTTCTTTCCCAGCAAGAGAGGTAGTGCAGCATCCCAAACAAGCTGGGTCTGCTTGTCCCCAAGCTGACACACCGTAATGATGTCATTCTTGCGGAAGCCCAGCTCATCGTCATCATGGCGCTCAAAATCCAGCAGTGCCTTGGCTCGGCGGCGCCGGTTGCGGGAACAGGCCACATAGTTCTCATGGTCCCGCTGGTGGCTCTCCATGCTGTAGTCTGGGGTCAGATCCTAGTAGGCATGCACATGAGAGCAGAGAGGAACAGAAGTCCACAGGTAATTCCCAGATATCTGCCAAAGCTTGCTTGCCCCTTTTCCTCAAACATTTTCCTGCTCCTAGCCAGCAGACAACCTCTTAGCACAGCCCTCCTCCCACCACAGATGGATTAAGCAAGCATCACCCTCCAGCCATTACAACTGGCATGTTCTGTCTCAAGCCCATGCTTCAGGAGCATTTAAACAGCTCTGTCCTGTGTTGAACACTCAAAACCCATGCCTGGTGCATGCAATAGTGCAGATCCAGCTGTTTCCACTCACAATGATGCAGTTCTTAGGATCCACACACTGGAAGTGCCGTGCCACCTGGAGAATGGCCTCACGCAGGTCAGCTACCAGCTCTGTCTGTTTGATGTTCTTGGCTTTCAGTGCCTCCAGATCATCAACCCCTGGTGGATCCCATGCAGCCAGAGGGAAGATGATGGAAGGAAAGCAAGTACATGGTATTCATTTTTTTGTTACCATTAGAAATTATTGGTTCTGAAGAAACCATAAAACCCTAACGTCAGAAGTACCTAACTAAGGCAGGTACTTATTGCCGATCTATTCAATAATGTAAATAGCAAACACCAATTTGCACCAAAATTTTAAGGAGATGATACTTGAAACCACATATGGAACAGGAATATGTCATCTTTGATCTGTCTGGGAAACTCAGTATACCAAGGTATTACTTTATAGAAATGTCTACAGTATATAGTTAGTTCAAAGGTGGGACATAAGACTGGGGAACTTGCAATAATTCCCTTCAACTGAAACTCTCTTGAGACTGAATCAAGTTTTGGTTGAATCACTTCTGATATTTGTATAACTCACAGGCTGAGAGCACACTCTTCAATAAGTCTTGGAAAAGATGTGAAAAACCGAGAAAGTCCACTTTCCTGTGCCAGTCATGAAGTCAGAGCCACAAGAGACCTAAACCTCCCTAAGAGCCAGACTTCAAACGTTGAACAGAACGGGGTGTACAGAAATAGTTGTTAACCCAAAGTAAAAGTTACCAAAGCATCTTTCAACTATCACTAATTCGTCCAGGAGTTTTGACAGCCTATGTCTATTACCTTATGCAGAAAGACACCTGATGGGATGGATTCTTTAGACAGTTAATGTATCTGAATGCTTTAAATATTGGGTACATTATGTTTGGGAACATTTTCCTTCTTTTTCTAAAAAAATCATTTTGTATTAAATCCAAGGGTTACTTTCATATATCTATTTTAGCTCCCTCTATAATACACTGAAGATGTGGTAGCTTGATTAAAAAACTAACATTTAAGCTTATTTTCACTGAACTATTTTTCACCGAATTCCAACGTTTACACAAACACAGCCTATATACAGAAGCCAAATCATTGGCCAGCAAATTAGTACTCTGCTTATCTTCTAGCAGCATTATAGAAAACCATATGAATAAAGTGTGGTCTGAGCTACAGCTCCTGCAACAGCTATATACACATTAAGCTTCTGCTAATTGAAAAGTGGTTAACAGTATCTTTTAATCATGTGATCCTAATTAAAAGGACCCAAACTTTAGGAACACAAATAAAAGCACAAAATTAGATATAATTTTTTTTAATAACTACATTAAATTATTTGAGATATATCAGACACACAGAGCTTAAGAGAAAATAGAACTTTGCTTCTGGACTAGAAAAATTGTAGGGCATAGTTACTCCCAGTCCAAGCAATAAAAAACCAACAAAATCTCCTCCTCTACATGCAGAGGTAGGTACAGAGCATGCAGGAATTCTTACTATTCAGAGATGCAAAGATTGCAAATAGATAGGTGAGCATGTTGACATTGGGATTCCCAGAAATTTTATGCTGCTAAAACAGAATGCAACTAGAAAAGAAACTAAATCATAGCTACACTAGCTCTGTGGACTGCTCTCATTTACAGATCATTGATTCTTTCTGTCATCTCTCAGTCCCATCCGGCCAAAATACCATGCTTTTCCCTCTGTACTCAGATCAGTCCTAGTCAAACACAAGCAGGAGACGTGGGAAGCAAGTTCCATACTCTCCCATTGTAGAGTGGACATGGTACAGAGGAAAGCAGCTGGCATGTCCCCCAGACTCATCTCACTGCACTCAACATGTATACTTTCAAACTTCAACACCTACATTTCCAAACGGGAAGCCACACATGTGAGGAGGCTCTACTTTGAGCCTGCAAAGACTAGCAATCTGCACAGCTCTGCACAGGATGAGCTCTTCTGCATTCCCTTGGTGCAATGCCCACACAACAGGAAAACATCTCCTGCATGTTCTCCTTTCCACCAAATTATCTTTTGTTATTTCTTCCTGCATTGTAAATCTGGTTCAACTCTTTGAATCTCAACTACAGAAAGCCATGAACTACCTGATCTAGCATAAGCAAGAGTCTGCTTCAAGCAGGAAATATTGGAATACAGACACTGAAAGTCTCTTCTAAACAGTGCTCCTGTGATTCTATTACTCCTGCCCAAGTTACTACCACATCTGAATTCACTCTAAGGAAGAAGAATTAAGCTCTGGTTAAGTTCTCATTCCCTCCTAGATGAGGGCTAAGTACCAGTTTGTCTTGGGTTATAACCAAAAAATATGTGTATTCTATTTCATCTGTAGAAAGCAGCTGAGACTCTTGTAACTCCAGGTGGGAAAAAGGTGGATGCCTTCTGATAACAGACCATCTGTTCAAACCAGGTGGGGCAGTGTTTCTTATCTCTTTCATCAACTGTCCACCCTCAGAGGGATATCTTCTGTTAATGGGCCATTAAGGCTCACCAGTGACATGAGACATTACATCATCCCATTGGGAGATGCACCACCCAGTGTGGAGGAGCCAGCAATTCCCTACCCAGATAAAAATGGGGACACAGGGACCCCAGACATCCTCTTTTCCACTGGATTCTCAGAGGAAGACCGGACTCCTCTCACCACCACTGTCTACAGGATCATCTCTACTTCAACAGTACCACATCTGTCACTCCAGGAGGACTTATTTGGACTGCTTTCAACACCCTGGCCAACAGGATGTCAGGTTGTATTCCTGACTCTGTCAGGGTTTTCTAGGACTTTTGTTTGCTTGCTTGTTTTTTTTTTGTATTACTGAATTTGTATTTTTTTAATATTCCTAGTAAAGAACTGTTATTCCTATCCCCATATTTTTGCCTGAAAGCTCCTAAATGCAAAATTGTAATAATTTGGAGGGAGGGGTTTTTACATTCTCCATTCCAAGGGAAACTCCAGTTTTCCCTGACAGATACCTGTCTTTCCAAACCAAGATACAGTTCTACACAGTAACTATCACAGGCAGAAGACTTTACATTTAGGACTGATTGCCAGTTCCCAGAAGAGGGTGAATTTATCACATATAAGCTTTCCTTCCTCTCACTTGGGATGCATTTTTCCATGCGGGTCCACTGCTGCAGGATGACAACTTCTCACTTTTAACCAGTATTTTAAATACTAAGAATAATGTTAGGTAAAACACATGATAGGCATTGTACAGAAGCCCCACTAAAATGAGAAAACCCTTTCAATTATCTCTGTTCTACCACTGATATATTTTGAAGCTTGAGCTTGAAGTTTATCTTTGTGTATGCGCATAACTCACTGTCACCTTCATAAAAATACTCAAACTTTCAAGGAGACTATCTGAGACACAAGAAAATTGTGTGTGGCAGCCAAGCTCAGTCTGTACCAACTGTATGATAATGTAACATACAAAAGCACTGAGTTTATGTTGCACCAGCAACTTTCCTGCATTTCTTCACTTCTGCATGCTTGACTTTACAGCATCATGGGTATTCTACCATAATTTTTCTATGTAATGCTCTATGTGTTTGTAGGAAGCCTGTAACAATATATCAGCTTCCTGGAGAACATCAGAAATGCTCCTCTCTGGAAAGACCAGTAAAGCTCATTTTTAGATTTATTCTGGCCATTTCAACCACAACAGGAACACTGTTTGAGCCCTGTAAATTCAGTACATCGTTGTCTTCCCTATAAACAATTCCTGTGGTGACATGTGGCAATTTCAAGAAGGCTAGCCAATTTCAAGTAAGGTGGTGACAGTGAGGCTTACAGCAGAAAGGGCTCTTACGGAGTCAATAAATAAGTTACTCTTAAACCTCTGCAAAATATATTCTGACTATGCCCTTTCTGTACATATGTTGGCTTGGCTCATAAGAAGAAAATTAAGAGTCAAAAGCACTCAAAACTCTCAGAATAAGTAAGGGGAAGTACAATGATACTTTCATTTATAATTTTGATGGGTGACACACTAGACATCCTGCCCTGTCTCAGATTTTCAGAGATGCTCCTGAACTGAGCAGAATAAGATCAGAGAGTACCACACCCAGCCTGTGGACTGCATAACGTCTGCCAGCAAATGTGTTTGACCTGTTGGTCAGTGCAAAGACATTACAGGTGGGCTGAGCTGCACCTCCTGTTGGCCACTATTCATGGACTGTCTAATTCTAAAATTTACTTTCTGACATCAGATCAAAGAAAGCAAGTAATAAACACTTCTTCCCTCTCCTCCTTTAGTTCTGACTCTCTTCTCTGTCCCAATGTTTCCCTGCTTTCCCTGCTCCCCTCCTTCCCAAGCTATAGCCACCAACTACGCATGAAAGACGCAAGATTGTCCTTACCAAAAAGCAGAGAGGTGATGCCAGATTTCCTGCGCTGAGTCCTGCGCCGCACAATCTGTGGGAAATGGAAGAGAGAACAAAGCACACACATTAGGACAGATTTCAGAAATAAAATACAGCAACCCTCCACACCAGTCAGCTCTATGCAAGGAGTCCTGACAGGTATCACTAGAAGGGGCCGGCCAGCAAACTGTCAGTTTTAGACAGGAGTTGTTCTAGTCCTAACACATTGCATCAGCTCTACTGCTCCATTTGCTCAATGTGCAACAGGTTATTTATATCTTAATTATTACAAAAGCATAATTGAAGTTCAAGAATCAACCACAATCCATGTAAATAACTCTAATTCTATTTGTTGTAAAAAGCAGTTCCACATCTAATTGTATATAAATTTCTAAGCGGATAGCTATTACATTCTAGAACTGCCTGAGTGTCTTGTCCGCAACTGTAGATTTTAGTCCAAGAATAAACACAGTTGCATTTTTAATTCAGCTTCTCAAAAGGAGCTGCTGGTATTTTCTGACTGTACCTTCCAAGGTTATTTTAGTCTACCAGTATCTTACTAATTGATTAAATCCAGTTCCTACTCTGTGCTTCAAGCAGTATCTGCCAAAAGCATATGTTTCTTTCAGTTTCCATTAATGAAATGCATCACATTTCATCATCACTCTCACGAATGATAATTACAATCAATGCTAATATCCGTTTCATCTGAGAATTTATCAACCAGGACAGATCTGGCATTATTTCATTGGTGTAGAACTTCCCAATATATTTTCTTCACTTACTATTGCTGGAACAAAAATTCCTCTCAAACAGGAAGACATCTTGCTCAGAAACCATAATTGGGTGGGAATACATAAGGAATGGTAAAAAGGAGCAGCATAGGCAGTGGGACTCTGCACTCACTTTGGATAGGTTGTTGACAGTGGTGCTGGAGTTGAGCAGCTGTCCCTGCTCAGCGATGAGGTAGGCCAGGTGTTTGCGGCGCTGAGTCTCCACCGCCACGTCCGTCAGCAAGCCAGCCACACGCATGGCCTCTTGCAGCAACACATCTGCATCTTCAATCTGGCTGGGGATGTCTGACAGTGTGTTGAAAATTGAGGCAGAGTTCTCGGATTGGATCAGCTCATCCTCCTGAAACAACACAGTCATTTTTGCATCCTGGAGGGGTGAACATGACAGCTGTGCTCCTGATGATGCTAGATGCAGTTGTACGTTCAGTGTACAAACTGGGCAGGTACAACTAGAAAATTCTATTAAAAAAAACTTAAGCAGGAAAAGTCCTAGCTAATTTTCAGAGGGGAACAGTATCTTTTACTGCTCTACTACACTCTCCTTCCAGAATTCTAGCCAGCATTTTTTTGAATCGCAGCATTCACCACTGAAATGAAATCAAATCAGCATGGAAAACCAAACTCAAACTTCTTTTGCACCAGCCACTAGGACTGGTCACAGCAGGGATTTGCTAGGGATAAGAAGAATGGGAGCTGCACTCTAGAGCACCTACCATGTCAAACTGTACTTGACCTTCCCCTTACTCTCAGCAGGATCACCCTTGCCCTTCACACAGCAAACTGAATACAAAACTGTTTTTCACATAAAAAAGAAAAAGATCAGGCCAGCCAAATCAAATGCAGTCAGAACAATGCTCATCTCTTAGAGTATTCAAGGAATGCCATCCAAAATTTCCCAGACGATCACATCTTTGGCTTTCTCTTTCCTCCTAGATCGTGGAAAATCAAGGGGCATCTCAGTTTAGGTTTAGGTAAGATGGACTCTCAGGTTGAGGTCTAGACTCAACCTGAGAGAGAGATTAGAGGGTAGCAGCTGATGAGGTTAAATTATACAGCAATAAATGGGGTATGCACAGCAATTTCTAATTTCTGTGAAGTGCCTTAGAAATTTTTCCTACCTTCCAGTTCTGAAAGCAGCAGGAAGTTGTCTTCCCTAACACACTCCCAAACCACATACAGCAAGAGGATACAAAACCTTCTTGCCCCTAAATCTCAGAATTAAACACTTAAGTACTATAAAAGAGGGAAAGGAGCTGGGAATTACCTTCATACTTAACATGCCCAAAGTGACTTGGAACAGCACCAGAGATCCCTCATAGAAGAACAGGTCCCAAATACGCAGCAGCAGCTTGATGTGGACAACACTAGCGAAAGAGGTGAGGAACCAGTGCAAGGTGATCAAGGAGAGCTCTGTGAACAGAGACATGGAAAATAATTGTAACAGAGGAAGTCAGTCAACCACTGAAGGAAGGTGGTGTCTCCTAAGAGCTTTCCTCCATGCGTTGCCCTCCAGGGTCAGGAGGTTTGCTCCTCTCCCTGATGCTCCCCTTTATGAAAAAAGAACAGTACTCTTTGTCTGCATGTCATCCCTGCAAGAAATTTCTAGGGCACACTTTTACCAATGTCATGCTCCTGAAGCACCTTGTCCAGGCGGGGCAAGTACTGCACGATGAGCTGCCGCAGGACACGCTGATCTGTCTGCACGCCCATAAGGGTGGTGCTGAAGTAGGAGGCAGGAACCAATTCCTCAATGATAGCACACATCATCCAGAAGGCATCTTCCTCCTCCAAGAAGAGCAGCAGAGAGGCAGCTACCTAAGATTTTGAAGGAAGAAAAACTGCATGTTCTAAGAGGAGTAGAACTCTTTCTCCCTTTCTCACATGGAGAGATGGATCAGTATCTAGGTGACAAAGATCTTCCTTCAGCAGAAGCTCTGCTGCAGCTTCCATGAAGGATTTTCTCCTCAGTATAATGACTGGCCCCTCCCCAACAGATAGACCAAAGTCTTCCATATCTTTGGATGTGTGGTGCTACTCTGCTCTCCATTCCTTAGGAAAAGTATTCCAGGTGGAAGGGATTTCTCTTTAGCTCATCTGGAGACCACAGTATCTGGCAGCACTACCTCTAATCATTCGCACCAGTGTAGCAACCGGAGACAAACTGATCCATATCAAGGACACTCTGAAAGCAGGTTACCATGCCAGTGCCCTGACAATATCCAATGTCTGGGTAGAGCCAGGCAAGTCCCCGTAGTATCCTGCGCAGCCGTGGCACCCCGATGCTGTTCATGTTGGAGAAGCAGGCATTGCTGGGCATTGTGCGTAGCAAGTCCTTTTCAATCTGTCAGGCAGCCATAAACAAGGACAGATTCATTTTACAGCATCTAAAAAACTGCCTCCAGCTCTCTGCACTTCTGGTCCCTGTCTCAGGGAACTCTGCCACCCTACACCCCCCAAAAGTCCTCAGGCATCAAAGAAGGTGTCATTGTCCAAGAATTTGGGGTCAGTTTAACAGCCTTTACTGACATGTGGGAAAATGCCAGTGCAGACAGTGGCTTGCTGCATCCCTAGAAATACTTGTCTAAACTCAGACCCTTGTTTCACCACTGAAAACAGGAAATGTACACTAGCTGGGAATTATATCTTCTTGGATTTCAAGGCTTCCCAACAAATGTATTCTAGAGAAAAACCAATGACCTGGCCAAATCCGTGAGGTCAACGGAAGAGGGAAAACACCCTTTAATAGTCTTGCTGATGTTCAGAAACTTTGCTCAAGGGAACAAAGACAGGCCCTAAAAGCAGCTGCCACAACCTCAACAGAGGTGCATCTGTCAGCCTTTCACACTTCCCTCAGTGAGTATGAGGATGTTTGCTGAGATGCAACTGCAGAATTTTTCTAGTCTGCAAGTAGCATGGATCAAACCCTTTCTCCACTGTCCTAGAAAAGAGCAGAGCTAAACAATGGCTATTCCAACAAAACAGAGAAGAAATATGCCCCACAGGATTAAGCTTTAGCAGGATTTAAGCGCATATTCTCTCAGCTGCCCCTGCTGCAGGTGTCAGGTAGATACTCCATCTTCCTCACACAGTCAATTTTGCCCTTCTTCCCACCCAGCACTAGGAAGTATCTCCTACCTGTTTGGCAGCAATGGTTTCATCGTTAGAGCTGTTTTTCACAATATCTCGATATGACATCTCTGAGTTTCTCTTCTTCTGCAAAGCCCCTGAAAGGCGCATCCACAGCTGAGGGGATAGGGTAAACAGAGATAGAAGTCACTCAGACCACCACAGAAAGCCGTAATCTGGCACCCCCTCAACGAAGAGATCCCATTCCATGATCTCTTACTCCAGGCAGGAGTGCCTGCACAGAACAGGCAGCACTCTCACCTGTGGTCTCATGCTATGTGGGATGCCAGCCAGCACCAGGGAACGCAGCTTGTCTGAATGTGGTAGGGTCACCTCAATTTTGTCCCAGGTGAGGTCGCCCACATCATGGTTGTGTGTGAACTCCAGATGAGCCTGCCACTTGAGCCTCTGTTGTGGCTCCTCCGTCAGTGGGACTCCCAGAAGCTTGCTGGAGTTTGGCTCAGCACCATCTGCTTTAGCAAAGGGAAGAGAAAGGAATAGAGGAAAGTGAGAGAGGGAACAGGAGAGGAATGAACACACAGCAGAGTGGGGAATTAGGATGGCCATCTGAAAAAAGCACATTCAAAACACTCATATCTTCCAGTCAGAGCACGGAAAGGCAAAGGTTGGTTTCTAACTGCCTACTCCATGCGGCAAATTTTATGGTCATTAAGCAAAAAGTTTGGAACCTTGAGAACTAAGAAGCTGTCCGCAGGCTTCTAGTCTCTACTTACTCATGATTTAGAGCACAGTGTGGCTGGAATTAAACAAGATCTTGCAGCAGTCATCCTGCTGGGTTTTGTAAGGATCTGTAAATCAGGCTGACAAAAGCATATCAAACATCAGATCTGGAAAGCAGAAAGTATATGCCCATGGAAGTAATGAGGTGCAAAATGTTAACTTTCAGGATATTTAATCACCAAAAATGGTTTAATAAGGACACTTCCAAATTCACAATGAGAGAGCACCTTAACTTGAGGCTTCCTAAAATAGATACTGTAGCATCAGGACAGGTTTGACATAAGGCACTCTGTCCTTCATCATATAATACATCGCAACAATGCACTCCAAATCTTTCTGCTGATTTTATAATGCACAGGTCTATCAAATATTCTGCCTGTAAAAAAAAATTACTGTGTTCTGTCCTCATCTTCAGGTCACTGCTTCAAAGAGGATCCTCTATGACTCAAGGTGCCTTAAGGCACACATGCAAACAACTTCTGCCCTTAAATTATATAGCCTGAGCCCTGGGAATGACCCCCAGAGCACATGAAACAATTCCTACATCTCCCACTCCTTTCTCTTCCTCTTTGCTAAGGCAACCAGCTGCTGTAGTTCAATGCTTAGCTTCAACAGCACTCCATGCCTCCTTCTATTTGGTTGCCTGCCTCCATAGCTGGCAGAAAAACTAGGATGTTAAAATTTGCCTCACACTTTACCGAGATGCCAAGGTGGGCAGAATATAACACCACTCACCTTGGCCATGAGTTTTTCAGCAGACAGCACATTTCACTGTGCCTGCTTTGAGCCCTTGCAGTGCTACAGAACACAACAGAGATCCCACTGTGAACTGGGGAAGTTGCCCTTCTCCAGAATGCAGCTGCTAATGGAAATAGTAACTCCTCAACTTTTCTCCCTCTTCTCCATGGCACAACATAAGGGGATGGAAATGACTGCTGCACAGTCTATGCTCTGGACTTCCATAAGGCCAGCACATCTAATGCACTTGATTACAAATGCTAGGATACAGAAACAGGATACAGGATACAGAAACAAGACAGCACAAAATGGTTGCAAAATCCTGCCACACTTGAAAGCACAAGAAGGGCTGGACACAATGCAAGTGGGAGTGACGGGACTGGTTTTACCTTCTCTGTCAACTCGGAAACCAAATTCATCATAGCGGAACTCCAGCTGCTCAACGGATTCTTCTTTCTGAAGGGAGATGTGAGGAAGGGAAACAGACATTTTCAGCACTTTACTACTGAATAACCAGAGACATATAGATATTGCCTCATCCCACCACTGCCCACTCTGTGCCCTTTGAGTAACTAGACCTCTTGCCCATTAATTTTTAAAGTCTCCCACCACAATTCCCAGCCGAGGAGATGTTGTCTGCCATTCCCATTTTGACTTCCTCAAGGAAAAAAATGATATGGATTTTCCGAGCAAGACTTGAGCTCAGCATCTTATCAAGATCAGAACTGCCCACCTGGAGGGACATGCAGCCCTCCTCATGGACTGAGGAATATACACCACCATAAAAGTGGCCTCTGCTGTCTGCAATCACTAGTAACAGCCATCCTTCCTGTTACCTCTGCACACACACTGCAAATTCATCTCCCTGCACCACTCCATCTCCTGTCTGTTGCTCTCAAATTTCCTTTGAAAGGCAGCAGGCAAACCTGGGATTTGCACCTGTAATGCAAATCCAAATTATAGGCCAAAGAAATTTAAGGTCCATGATCCAAATTTCAACCTTCCTTATCTGTGCTCATGGTTGGAATTGGGGCATACTGGGGGATACACACTGGAGATTACCTCCAGGCCTTTTTAGGAGTCAAAACCTACTGCTGTCTCCCCTTTCCTGCAAGCCCACATGCATCTCCAGTGGGGACTCTAGCAAGCACTGCGCCCGGGCAGCACCCAAGAAGGACTGCCCACATACCTCCACAGAAAGCTTTTATCTGCTTTCAGTAAACACTGTGGCTAAACTACAAAACTCCACAGCTGCTTCCTTCCCTCCTGCTCTATCCACATGGTGACAAGCTTGAGGCTAGCATTTCCAGCTATGCGCAAGCCATCCAGAGTAGCTTCATGACAACAGAGGCTCCCTGAGAGTGTCAACATTTTACAGTGGAGCAATAGTTGCAAAACAGCAGGGAAATAACTCACAGAAGTTCCTTTGTGCTCTGCAAGATCCTCTTGCAAGAGCCAGGATGCAACTACAAAACATGTGAAATCCACAACCAAAGCATTGGAGGAAAAGTGCACCTCTCCCTCCTTTTCCCTGTGGCTTTTGGAGACTACCAAAAAACACAAGGTTCCCTCTTCTTTTGTAGAGCCAGAGAACATCCCCACCCTGCCCCATACTGTACCTGTGTGTATTTTGTCAGGATTTCCTGAGGCCAAATGCTGGGCGTGAGTGCTGAGAAGGGACCCCCAGGAGAGGGAGTGTGATGGCCTAAAGAGAAAGAGATCAACACACAGCAGTGAAAACCTGGAGGAACACCCTTGGAAGATACACACTCCATACAGACTGTTCCAGCATGGGAAGGACTCACTCATCAGTTTGTTACTACTGCTATTCTAAACATGAGACAGCTCCCACTTCACCACGGAAGCCAGTAATTTCAGATGGTTTTGTTCCTTTTTATTGAGCAAAATATGCAAAAGGGCCGAATGGAGTTTCTTCTAAGAAGTCGATTTTTAGTGAAGAGAAACAGTTCCATGGCATTCTATGATCACTCATCTGTTTGGAAAAATTGTGTGATCAGCAACAAGCCAGGGGTATCATCACCAAATAAATATTATTTTGCAGAAGTAAATTCCTCCTATGGACCAGCACCAGCAGCACTCCAGAGTTCCCTGAAACTCTGTCACTCAGGCACCAGAATGGAAAATCAGAGACTTTAGAAAGATGCTCAGCTGCTCCCTTTTTTTCCAGCAGGCTGGGACCATGTCAGACCATGTATAGAGAGCTGCAGCAGTTAAAGTGTGCCTATAATCTCGGTCTTTTGTGTTCAAGACAAGTATCCTTGCAGTCTCAGCTAGAGTCACAGTTGAAAAGCTTCAGTTGGAATACAAGCAGACCATCAAGTCTTGCAATTGAAGCAGATAAATATTTCCCAAGTCTTCTACTGTTCTAATCAGCAAGACAAAGGTCTATTTGGCCTTGAAGCACAATGTCCCCTAGGGTTATGTGCACTGAAATAACCAGCTGGACCAGGAAGAAACGCTTAGAAAAAAGTACAGGGTGGGAAAGTTTGCTTCTCTAAGAAAAAGACCCAGTTTTAGCAAAGCTTGTATCTCAGAACTCCACAACTGAACTCCAATTATTCTTCGGCATTCTGCCTGTCCTAGAGCTACCATTGTAAAGCAAAAATCTCTCACGGTCATTGTGAGACACTTACCTTGGGGGAAAACTTGGGTGAGAGAATCAAGCAAATCCTAAGGAAAAATGGGGAAGGCAGATCACATTTCAACCTCCTTTTCCCTCTCTGTTCACTGGCTGAAAAAGCTTCTACATGGTAAAAGAAGGAAGTGAGTTTACCCTGAGTGAAAAGCCTGCTGGGTCACAAAGTTTCCTCTCTCTCAATCTGACCAGAAAGTATGTTCATGTAAAGAACCAGAAATCTTTGTGACGTAGTTTCAGCTGAAGACAGCTGAGCAAGCAACCACATGAGAAGATACTGTGCAGTTTCTGTCCTCACCTGACATTGCACTAGGCTGAGTGGCACAGGCGTCAGCAGGTCCAGAAATGCTGTGTGCAGAGGTGAGATGTTACACTCCTGCAATAAAAAGAAAAAAAACGGTGATGAGAAAATACAATTAGCATCTAAAAACATGGTGGGGGACTGACAGACTCCTCACATGCAACTTCCTTACATGAAAATTAAATTCCTTAGTATTTAAGTTCTGCCCCCACAAGACATAAATTCCAGAGACTGGAATTTCCTTTTGGTTTCATACCTACTGACCTGCTAGAAAGAGTACACTGTCATTTGCCCAGTTTCTTGTGGAAATAACAGCATCAGCTGGTTGAACGAACGTCAAAAAAACAAGTCAACTTTCAACACCTTTTTCATTGCATATGTGAGTCTTAATGTGTACTTAATGATGTAAACTAAGGAGACACCCGATACATCATCATTCTCTGAAGACACTGACCATGGAGAAGAGACAGGAGCAGTGAAAAGGGTTTAAGGGGGTATCATTAGATGCAGTAAGTTCAAAAGAGATTTTAAGAGTAGCACCAAAAAGCACATGAGTAAAGTACGTAGGGCTGCAGAATACAACTCCCTGAAGCATGTGGATGTGGACAAGACGCTATCAAGTACCTCTGCAATGAGTCACGAACCACGGTCCTCTGAACTAAATCAGGCAATAGAGTCCCCCTCCTTGTTTTCCTGACACTAGTTAATGGCAGATTATTGTGAGGATTTCTATGGGGATTTACAGGAAAACAATGGAATAGTTCAGTAATCAGAGAGATTCTGGACTTTAGGATCAATGTCAATTTGTGTGTGGGTGACAGCAAGAGCCACCTCTACCAAGCAGATAAAGCCGGTGCTGGGCTAGATCAGTCATTCACACTTCCTTGGGAAAGAACCTGGGAGAAACTAACATTTTGCACACTTAGGATGGCTTTTCCAGCTTCCCTTTTCAGTAAATTTACTTATGACTGTAAGCTGCTAAAAGGAGAAACCCCAGGGATTCATCCCACAGGCCCTATCCAAGTTGTTTCACAGTGCTCATTTAGTACAAGGTTATATTGTATTTGCATCTCAGTGAACTTTCCAGCGAGCACTTGCAGCCAGGAAGCAACTTGCTACAGCACTCCAAAATAAGCAGCTATAAAACACTGCAAAAGCATTAAAAAAAATCTGTGTCTGGGAATACAAATAATAATGTTTCTTCCTTACAGATTTAAACTGCTTTCTGCCTGAGAAAGGCCAGAATGGATGAAAAGACACTCTGATCCATTCTGACACCAATTCTTAGGGCAAAAAGAATCACAAACAAACAAACAAAAATAAAATCCTGCTTTTGTTTCTGAGAAGTAATGTAGTCCACAGGATGGTCAGTTGCATGTCCACTAGTTCTGTACATGTTTGTCAGTTCAGCCTTACACTCTAGTGGCATTTGTTCCCTTAGCACCAGCTCTTCTCTTAGTAGCGGAAGACATAACAACAATTACCAAAATCAGCATCTGTATGCTCATATTATATGGGAATGCACAGACCAAGTACCACAAGAATGTAAATTGGCTGACATTACTTACTTCCCTTTCAGCATCTGAATGAATGTATTTTGATGCTATTTTCAGTGCCTTGCAGCCATGGCTGCTCTGTTCCTAAGCCTGCAACGTGTTCTCCCCTGCCTTCTCTCGGCCCAGTTAACTCTGTTTCCAATGGCTCTTATTAGGAATGCAGTCAGTACATCTGCCATGCTTCTGATTGCCTGTGCTCCGAATCCATCCTTAGTGCCTTGAGCTTCTGAGAAGAGATTCCCCTCAGCCATTATTAACCATCATTGTATGTACAACCACTGCTGACTCAACCTGCTGTGGAGGAACCAGGCCAGGGTGCCAGGTATGTGGCTCAGAAAAAAAACACCTTAATAAAGGAATTGACCACAGTGCTTGAAAACTGGGCAGGAGAGTGCTGAGTTAGTCTCTCCTTGTCCCAAGACAGGTGTAGCAGATGGAACCCTCCCTTGTCCAGCCACCACGCCTTGGCCTCTGCCCTGTTGGGGATCACTCCCCTGCCTGCTCTCCTATCCCTGACATTAGAGCACTGAACTTTGTGGGCAGGTTTTTCCTGCCCCTGATTCCTATAGAAACCTTCCTGCAAGCATCCATCTGGGACAAAGCCCAGAGAGAATGTGAGGCTCACCTTGCTGCTGGCATGGTTGTGCAAAAGGGCAGGGTGAGCAGCAGGAATCACACAAAGGGAAGGCTCCTCCTGTGGCACATGGAGACACTGCCCTAGGTACTGCCCTCAGAGGTATCTCCAGGTATCTCCAAGAGAAGGCGCTGTGGCTACTGAACCAGCCCTTCCAGCACCACAGGGAAGAAGATTCCCTGACACAGCCAGGCATCACCTACTGTGAGCCAGGAGGAAGAGGAGGATATCTGGTACGTGGAATTGACATAGTAATGTCTTTCCTTTGACTGAGGGATATAAACCTAAGGCAACTCTCAAGCTCTCCTAGCCAGGAGATTGCAAGTAACAAAAAGGGCTCCACAAAACTTATGAAACCACAGGTGTGAAATTGCTGTGTTATTTGCAATGTACACACTTGTAAAATAAAGCAACAGTAAGAAATACAAAGGAAAAAAGACATCAGATCCAACAAATATTTATGGCAACTCCCAAACCCTCACTACTACAAAATTAAAAGCAGTTTCACCCACACATTAAGGAGCATCTCCCTTGTTTAAATTTCTTATATGAAGCAATTTTGGTCACACAATAGGTAGTTTTTATTTTTTGAAAGAAATGTATTTTTTCTAAAATGCAAATAGTACCTGTTAATCACAGATTCCCTTTTTGAATTCAGAGTCCAAAACAAATTACCACCATTGATTCCAACCTGCTAGAAGACAGGGGTGATATACCTGAAAAAGAAGGCTGCAAGGGAAGCCCACAGTCAGCATCAGGTACAGCCATTTGAAGAACTCCACCTGCAACACATTTGTTGGAGTTGCGAACACACACCATGCAGGATTATATCCAAATAGTTTATTTTCTAGTGCAGTTGTCCTTTAGAAATAAATGTTTCCAAAGGAGTCTTGCAAATTTACTTCCACTTGGAAATACTGTGCCTCCCCTGGACACACTGTCTCTTCCCCACTCCTGTAGTATGAGAGATTTCAATTACCTGGCTCCTGGCAAACACCAGATAGCAATCTCCTGCTGCCTGTGTTTTTCCTGCTTGGCCTCTTTTGACACGTGATCTCCATCTAAGCCTGTGGTGATAGTGCCTGGATGTGCTAAGCACGAAATGACGCCATCTGGAGCCTTTCAGTAGAACGTTTATTTCGGAACAGAAACTCCTTCCCAGGAGTGTTCTTCCCCGACTGATTTTAGAGAAATAAAAAAACAAAACAAAACAAAAATACACCAAAAAGGCAGCATACCTCTAGCAGACTGTGCAGAGAACAAACATTTTACCAAGCAATGTTTTTGTATCCTCAAAATTTTGCAACTACTAACTATACAGGAACCTCCACTGAGTATCATCAGAAGGAGCTGAACAAGCATAACAAAGTTACAAGAACTGCACCTCTGTTGACAGAAAGACAGCATGGGAAAAACTCTGTTTTCCTTTATGTTTAATGAACAGAAAGAAACCAGTATATGCAGTAAATCCCACTGCCACCTTGGGATTGTCAGCTGGTTTCCACTGTTCTCTATTCTCTTCTTTAACTAAGAAAAAAGCTTTGGAAGAGAAAGAAGTGATTGAAAGTCACAGCACCCATCAGGAGACTATACACGTAGGTGTAGTTCTAGAAGCCTCTTCCAGTTCAGGTTTTGAAATCCCAAGTAGATTGTGTCCAATTTAACATCTCCCTCTCTCAGAAATCAGACAAGCACTCTGCACAGAACCAGGCAGTTCAGTTTCGTCTTCTCACAATCGGAAAACTTATGTTTTCCAAATTATAATCCTGATTTGCTCAATGAAATGTCCAAGGGAAACTCTCAGCAGGATGCCCTTGGCCTTCCTTCCCTTCCCCGATAAGTGTCTCGCTCAGGTCAGGCAAAGGCATATCCTGGAGCTGCAAATGCCACTAGTCCACGAGTCAATATTTGCTTTGCACACAGAGACAGAAGAGAACTCCTGCTTCACAAACAAAAACGTAAGTGAGCAAAGCGCAGCCACACACCTGACCAAGGGGCAGACAAGATGCAGAGAGTTCCTGTCCCTCATACCCTGATACTCCAGCTTTGTAAAAAAATGCAAAATCCGACATAGACACTGACACAAACACTGGTTAAGGAGTCAATATGGTGTTAGTTAACCTAACTCATCCCAAACTTTCTGTCTGAGGCTTACAAACCACAACCAGCCTTACACTGCATTGGGTGTTGAGCAGCACGTACAAAAGCAGGCTGGAAGTGCTGAGGTAGCCTTCAGGCTTCCTCTCTACAAGGTGACTGGGAATGAAGAGCTGGGAACTTTAAGTGCCCTCAGGCCACTTCTTGTAGCACTGCAAGTGAACCAGTGCTACACCAAAAGCCTAGGGCAGGTCTCAAAGGGGAGGTGAAAGACCTGGAGAGCAGGGAGGGAGAAGCTTGCAGAGCCAGTGGGGCAGGCAAGCTGCTGACAGGTTATGCCACTGACTGCAGAGGCACCACCCAGGACACCAGTGCTGCCCAGTCATCAACTGGGATCTGACAGCAGGAATGTGGCAGGGCAAAGTGTTTCCTCCCAGTTGCCTCGGGGCACTATTACAGCAACAGAGACAGCAAAAAGTAAACTGGAACTCTGTGTCTCCTGCCATAAAGCACCTTGTAGATTCCTGGCCTCACTGGAAATGTAATTCTGTGCAGAAAACTAAAAGGTACTTTTATGCAATAGTTCTGCTCCTTGCACTGCTCAGTGTCCAGCAATGCCTGCTGCAATGACAGAGAGCACCCCAGTGGAGCTGAAGCTGCTGAACCATGGTCAGTTTATACAAAAGGAACAAAACAAGTAATCTGCAGTTTTGTTCCAATTGTGTCTCCACTTTGAAAATAAGGATGTGAAAAAGTGGAATCCTGCCTCCTACCACTTATGCATTGGACACTCAGACCACAGATGGACTTCCTGACCACGGTTCAATGTGTCAAGCTTGTCTCAGGAACATTCCTACATAATACCTACTTATGTAGAATGCAGGTATCCTACACATCTGGATATTTTATTTCCAGAGCCTTTTATTTACCTGGCTCCAAAGCAAACAGCATGCCAGCTAAGCATGAACTGCACCTCTGTGGAGAACCTCTTATTAGCCAAGACCCTCGGGATCCGAGGACGGGTTTCCTCTTGTGTGATGAGAACATATATGACAGGAATAGTGAGTGCTCTTTGCAACTCACACAGAAGGATTGCAGTCGAGTACAGGATAAACAGTTTTCTATCTGCATCAAATGAAGTTAGAAAAAAGAGGCCAGGATACAAACTAGCATGATGTTCACTGCACAGCAAAATTCTCCTTGCTTCCAACACAGAGGCAAGAAAATCTGTATGTGCCAAAACAGGCAGGCCTGCAGTCACTCTGAGTCTTCAAGGCTTAGGGTAAAGGCAATTCCATGTTAAACACCACTATGCAAATATAAACCAAAGGTTTCTGATTAGTGTCTAAACATATCTTCCACGAGGGTTAAGTATTGCACAATAAACAGCCATTTTCACCCAAATAAGCACAGTCCAAGACCAGGGCACTTCTGCAGAACTCTACGGAAATTTGTTTTCCCAAAAAATTTCAGAAGAGTTGTTCACCTTCTGGTCCATTGCAAGATTGCAAACTATTAATGAGATGTCCATGGAAAGCAATCACAACTGTCCAGTTTCATTTGAATACAGAAACTTCAAAGAAAATATTTCTGTTAGAGATGCGGGGTTGTACCAATAGAAAAGTTAAACTGAACTGATAGTTATTTCAAGTCAGGTGTTATGAAGTCTTTTTTATCACACTCCTGTCCTGAGCGGTGACAAGCAGTGCTATCCAAGGCTGTCTCCATCACCAGCCCCTGGTGATGTAGGCTCACCCATGTGGAATTTTGATTCTCAAGCTGGTCTCATCCTAATGCTCCCAGTGACAGTGGCCTGAACAACAGCTATTCCTTGACGGGACCTCAGAGGATTTGCAGAGGTTTTACTGTCATGGTTTGCTGTTACCTTGGTGAGACACCGGAAAGGCTCGTTTCAGGTCACTCTCCTGTAGCTCTGTTTTGTTACTTGCAAAATTATTTGCTCCTGTACTTGCAAAAAAAGTCAGATTCGCTTCACAGGACTCTGAGCAGGTCTTACTTCATTTGGATCCAGAAGATGGCTTTTAAGGCAACTATTCAACAGCATTCAAAACATTTTTCTTCAGGGCTCTGTCTTTACAGTACTCAACTTTCTGAAGAGGTTAGTAACACTCAAAACACCTCTCAGGACTGTTTGCAAAGGTCTTATCTAGCATGTCATGTTGGACTACTTAGATCTTGTTCCTGCAGAAATTTATACGCACAGATCACTTAAGACGACAAAAAGCCAAGTATACAACGATTGTTGACAACAAACAAGGCAAAACCTCTGATATTTCCCAATTCTGGGGATCAGGAAGATTTCTTCTCCAGAGGAAAATGGACTGTCAGGTTATGGACTTTCTCTCTCCTTTCTGAATCATCCAATACTTCCCAAACAGCACTTACTGGGCAGTAACCACGGTTCTTGTAGTCATACTAATACCAATGTACTCTCTTGTCTTCACCTACCTCATCAAACAAGCCTGTTTGAGTTTCTTCCAGGGTGTTTTCCTTAAGTCAGGAACAAAATTGTTCCATTACCAGTGTAACTGCTTGCACTCCAGTTTAAAAAAATCGGAGACTTCCTCAAAGACAAAACAAATGGGGCAAGACAACATCCTTCTCTTCCCTACTCGATGTCAAGAGTCACACAGTTGACAAGTGAGATTCTCCCCAGTATTTCCAGATAATGAGCCTGTGTAACCTTTATGTATCAAAACCCTTGACCAGAGAAAGAAGTTTAGGCAAGTCTTTGTGTGGCTGAGGACACAAACCTGAAGAACCAGGATCTCTCCATCTCTTAAGGGACCCTTAGAACACCACACTCACAACACAGAATGAAGCTGTTTGTTTACCTCCTCCTACTGGACAGTTGCAAATATCTTACCCATTTGAACTAGGGTAGGATCTAGAAAAACCAGTGTGATACAGATCACCAACAAGGGTCATAGCTGATTTAGCTAGAAAAGCTGTAGGACCACATACACCAAATTATAAAGCACCTTAACATTACCACAGCAGATAAAATTGCAGTACTCCTTGGAATTTTTTTTTAAAAGTTTTTGTTATTTCTGATGTGTTGGTGAGAAGTTTGCATTTAAAAGCCAGGAAAAGGCATCATTCCAACCATTTCTGAAACAGTTTTTGCCTCAAACGTGGTATCACAAATTTCTTTGTCAAAGCATCCCAAATACCAAACATGGGAAACAATTTTGCAACACACAAATCAATTCATGAAAAATGGGACTAAGACTGGCAACTCTCACACAGACCTCTTAACCAATAATCTCTGCTATTACCACGTCACCTTAGGTAAGACACGTTCATTTTTAAAAGCCAAATATTTTGATTACTGACTATCTTTTAAGATTGTAAAGATCTTAACTGAGATTGGTAAAAGATCCCACCTTGTGGGAAAGTGACAGCTTAAAAGCACAGCAAAGAAGAAAAATGTAAATAACATTAGCAGACGTGCCTAAAACGGGAGAATTATTTCAGTCCTGAGCAAGCATGCAATACTTTCCTCAGTTCAATTCTACCATTCCCTGACCAGTGCAATTCCTCCAGAAATATGTCCCTCCTCTCTGCTGCCCCTCAAGTATTCCCTTCATCCTTCTTCAGAAGAAGAGTCACTATGAATGACATCTCCCTAAGAATATCAAACCCCATTATCAAAATATTATCATAAACAGGAATTAAGATAGACAGTATTTGCCACTTTAATCTGTTAAATACAGAATGAACATTGTATTAACATGACACAACCAGTTCCCACCCTGACCTCTTTAATTCCATGCCATGTTTCTTCTCACCCTCTTCCTTCCCCCTCACTTTGTGAATTCTCCAGAGTAGGAATTCAGCCTTTTTTCCTGCATAGGGACAGTCACACACACATTGTGTGGATCCAAAAACAAATAATGAAATTGAATTTTGTTCCAGAACCTGTTTCTTTCCAGGCCACCACTCCAGACTCCGTAGCAGCTGAAAAACTATTCTAGAATTCAGATTATCCAGCAAGCAACTGTATCCTATGCTGAAGCATAGCAATGTCTCACTCCTGCTAGGTTGATAGCTTGTTCTTGAGTGATTTTAAGATCCAGTCTTGCACTACTAAAAACCCATTGATCTTAATTCCAGTAAGACAGCTTCACTCTCCCATATATTTGCACTAAAGGTTTCTCCATTTCCTCAAGGCACTGTTCTTCCTTTATTCCAACTTCCCTCCTTAAAAAAAGAAGAATCATAGCAAGCCATGCAGACTAGCGCCTGAGACATCATGAAGTAGGAGCTATGACATCACATAAACCCCCCACAACACCAACACTGAAACTGACTTGTTTAGACGGAAAAGCACCTGCTTAAATTCAGGCATCCCTCAAAAAAATAGGAAGGAAGCAAAGCCACACACAGGAAATTTTTTGTCCCGCCCTTACCAGTTCTGTGAAGAGACACCAAGAGCCGTCCCGGAGCCCACAGCCACTGCCTACAACGAGATTTAAATCCACGTGACTGTGGCTCTTTGCTTCCTTGGATTTACATCACCAGGTACGAAGAATTACATCTGTCTCCTACTCTCCTTCTAACATTTATTATAGCTGACAATCACAGGGCCTGCGGCACGTCTATTTGTGCCCATTCCTTAGAGAATATTGCCATCTCTTCCTTAGTGTTTCATTACTGTTCCTTCCCCCCAACCAGACAGGCGACAGACTGGCTCTCCTCCAGGGCACCTCCGAAAAGGCGCACACGCGTGGAGAGCAGATGAGTATGGCAGAGCAGAACCCTTGGGAGTCGCAGCCACGGGCAGGAGAAGAGGCGGCTTACAAGAAAGGCACGTCCCGGGGAGCAGAGGGAGCCCAGCCGGGGGAAGCGGGGCGCAGGGAGAAAGTGCCCCGGGCAGGCCTGGCGGACAAGCACAGCGTGAGTCACTCCTCGGAGCCAGACCCTGCGTTAGCGCGGCCGGTGCGCGGAGCCTTCCACGGGCCGGGGTCCCTACCTCCTCCCCCGCCCCAGTCCGGCAAGTGCAGCCACGGCCCCACTCCACCCCGCCCCGCACACAGCCCCAGCAGCGGGGCCGCCCCGGCTGCCTCGGCCCCCGCTCCGCCCCNACGGAATCACAGAAGCAATTAGGTTGGAAAAGCCCTCTGAGATCAGGGAGTCCACCCTGTGACCAAACGCCACCATGTCAACCAGGCCACGGCACTGAGTGCCACATCCACTCTTTCCATAAACCTCCAGGGACGCTAACTCCACCACCCTTTCTGTAAAATTCCGTTAATGTCCAACCTGAATCTCCCCTGGTGCAGCTTAAGGCTATGCGTCTTGTCCTGTTGCTGGTTGCCTGGGAGAAGAGGCTGACCCCCCACCCAGCTACATCCTACTTCGGGGTAGTTGTAGAAAGTGACAACTCCACTAAACATCCTTCTCTCCAGGCTAAATACCAGCTACCTCAGCTGCTCTTCATCAGACTTGTGCTCCAGTCTCTTCACCAGCTTCACTGCTCCTCTCTGCATCTGCCCCAGCACCTCAATGTCCTTTCTGAACTGAGGCGCCCAGAACTGGACGCAGGACTCAAGCTGTGGCCTCACCAGTGCTGAGTACAGTGGGAGAATCAAGAGCTGAACAGTTGAGAGCTGCTCCTGAAGCACTACTTGGTGACCTCCTCCCAATAACCAAGCAGAGGGGAGAATTACATCTCTGGCTGTTGGCACTCTCAACTCTGCAAGAAAATAGAAAGTTAGGTCCCAAACCTAACTTTAGGAGTGAAATCTCCTAAAGGATTTGTGTATCATGCCAGTTTTCTAGTAGGATGACTTTACATCTGCACCACTGTTACTCATTTTAAAATTTCCAGGAAAACAAGTCTAACAGCTCACAGCTGGCAGCCTCTACCTAACAAAGATTTATTTCCAATGATGAGAAAAGATACTGTTCCTTCTCACCACACAGGTTTGGTCGGTTTTTTTAAGGAGGAAAGAGGACCAAAAAAGGAGGACTTAGGCATCTGTCTATTTTCTTTCTTGGCTATCAGTTTGAGTAATAGTCTGAAAATTACAAGGGTTCAGTTAGAGTGATCCTTTTCAAACAGATGGCTAATTAAATGTTAATAGCACAAGCAAGCAAAATGTTTTAAACACCATCAAACTCACAAATGTTTGAGACATTTTGAATACCATATTCTAGAGGCAAGGTAAAGCCAGAGCAATCTTGATGGAAACAGATCACAGCCTGAAACTTCCCACTGCTCTTAACTACTTAAAGACAAGCCTTATTAAAACAAACAGTATTTTAAAATCCTCTTTCAACAATGATGTCCTGAAGGACAGCAGATAGCCTTTTTCAGTTAGTTCTACTTTTCTTAATTCTCTTCATCAACCACACTTCAAAAATCAAGTAATCCTTATCATGTCACCTCTGAGGGTGACATGAATAAATAAGAGGCCAGAGAGAGCTTTTTTTATTGTATTGAAGCAGAAGAAATGCTCTGTGATGTAATAACACTGGAAGAAGAGGTAAGGGAATTATTACAGTTTAAGTCAAAGGGAGAAGATTTTGATCCAGTACTAAATGTCCAGTAAAGCACAGACATTACAAACCAGATCATTCCTGTTGGAAATAAAACCAAAGCTCTTGAATTTCTCTGGCATTCAATGAATTCCAGTATCTTGCTTCTTTTGTTATCAGACAAAACTTGTAGTAGAGAACAACTTTCATATGCCAGAGTTCACCTGCCACTCATTATCGAGCACCTACAAACAAGGATCACAATCACAGCCAAAACACGACTGATTTCTCACCCACACCTGTAAAGACAATTTTCAGAAGCTACAAAACCACAGCTATAATATTAAACTAGGAAAGGAGCATCAGTTTGATAAGCTATGAATTTCCATGACCTCTTCCTTTCATTATTTCTCCTATTTCGGCCTGTTTACTCCCCAAGTCCCAGTACTCTGAAGGCCAGGACAACCTTTTACCAGCTTTTGAGACACCTGTGGAGAAAGTTTCAGGGCATGAAAAGATTTTGGAAGATGAAAATGGGAGTGGGCTCAGTTCCCCTTACCTCTGCTCTTCAACAAGTCAGCCCTACATGAATGTCAGGCAGCACCAGGCATTGCTCTTTAACAGTTGGCAGCTGTTTATACGGGGCCAATGATGCTGTGATAGTTACCTTGTCACAATTGAGCATTTCTCAGTAACTCTATAACAGCACACTATAGATAGATGGAGGCTTGGCCAAACGGCAGACAAAGAATGAAAAGCCCATCTGGAATCAGGGTGGCTGTAAGGTCTAGGGGTTGGATGTACTGTAGAGAACCAAAGTAATATGACACAGTAAATAGACCTGGGTCAATAAGACTTTTATTATCGTCCTGTACCCACAAACATTTGCAGGCTATACTTAAAGTGCCAGTTCAATTTTCCCACCCATCTCGTTTTGGTATGGAATCAGCGCTGGTCGAACCTCCTCCTTCAGGAACTTTGCCACCTGTTCAAGATGAGAAAAATAAAATTAGGAAAAGGACTTGCCTCCTCCTCCCCATTTGGACCTGCTTGTCTCACAGGAGTCTCTCTTTCACAAAGACACCCAATAGTCTGGTATGTCCAGGGTCAAAAAAGTGAAGCCACAGGGAAGAAAGACAAGAAAGCCAAGGAAATCCAAGAAGAAAAATGTGTCTTCCTTAGTAGTATGGCTAGAGTTATATAACATGTACACTCTGTAGGAAACAGAGTGTACACATTATATACAAAAGGATGCAGGATTAAACTACATATTTTTACAACCCACACCCTCTTTCCACTACTTTACCTGTTGAGGAGCACGTCCAGTGAAGGAGGAGGGATCCAACAAGCTTTCAAGTTGTTTATGGATAGGGCTGAAGTAAGGATCAGCACGGACACGGGCAATGAAATCATTATCACCTCCTTGCTGTTTCACAACAGCTGCTGCTTGTTGAGAGAGAACACGAATTTTCTCATGGCAATCCTGTAGGTACAGGGAGAAGATGGGAAAAGAAAAAAGTAATTCCACAGCTATTGACATGTTTCTCTTATCAATTTGTTTGGGAGGGAAAAATATCAAATTGTATTGCCCTGGACAGTGCAAAAAGATGACACAGTTAGGACTGCAGTGGTTCACGTGTCACTACATTAAAACAAGATTTTCTTCAGCTTTTCGTATCTGCCCTTTGAGGCTAAAACAGTCTGAATATCACATAGGTTCCCTGTTGAACTATAACATAAACTAATGACACTGGAATAATTAGATGTAATAATAATTTACATCTTCAAATTTCCCAGGTACTCGTAGGAGTCATTCTAGGTTTTTTTTTTTAATGGAAACAATGTAAAACCTCTACAGATTTTGAAAAGGGAAAAGAAAAGAATCTGTCCAACTTAATAGGCAGTGAGACTTTGCAAACCATGGCCTACATAAGGATAGACTGAGGGAAAAAAAAACCCATTCCTTTGGAATCAACTGTAAGAACAAGAGAACCCGACTGTAGTCAGGTACCATCTGCAAAATCAGATATTACCATGCTGGTCCTAAAATACAGCTAGATGGCTATACTTACAGCTATGCAGGAATCTTCTCCTTAAATGCATTATCCTTGATCTACAATTAGGACAAAAATTATCCTGCTTCCTCTATCCAAATGTCATTTTAGTTCAGCACTGACCTGCCTCAGGTGAACAGATCTATCTTCTGGATATTTAGGGGAGGGAGCTGTTTAGTAGTGGGAAAAGGAAGTGAGTTTTGGTACTATGAGATGGGAAAGCCTAGAAAATGTGCTGTTCCAAAGTTCCCAGCACAGGAAAACAGAAAGACAAATGTGAACTCCTTCTACAAATGTACTAAGTCCCATGGGTATGTAATTAAACAGCACCAGAAAGATGACAGGTCAAGTGGAGACTCAAATGAATAACAGAATGCGATTCACATGATGCAACCCTTAATGCCTTTAGTCAGGAAGCTTACTCACAGACCCACTGACATCAGAGACACAGGGAGAAAAAAAAAGGAAAAGAAAGATGTTTCCTGACTAATACAATGGGTGATTTGCCACAACTGTTTCAGAAAACTGAAACCACATATATTCTGCTCAAAGCTTCTATCAAACCCTTTCATTGTTCTTGCAAGTTTCACTTCTATCCTTGATGTGGAAATAATCACAGAAGGAAAATTATTATCTGAAAGGTAAGTGAAAATAAGGTGTTTTATTAAGATGGAAATTTGATTATCAATTTTGACCTGAATTGTGAAATTAAAGGATAAGGAAATATAATCTAATTGTGTCTGGGTTTATTTACTAAGGAAAATATTTAATTACAGTTTGCATGAACACAGGAAGCTGAATGAAGTACTACAAACAAAGTGGTTAATATAGTGTACTGAGTTAGGGAAGAATGATTACACTAATGAGTAGTTCAGAATAGTCTTACTTGTGTTTTTGTTAACAGCATTCATTCATCCTCTTTTTAATTTATAAGATAGCCAACTGCCAACATGTTCCACTTAAAAAAGCCTGGCTGGTGTTCCAAGTTCCTTCAAAGACTTAAAAAACTGAAAACATCTACTAGTATCAAACATAAAAATAGGTCTCCCTCTTCTCCAGCACAGCCAGCGAGCTTAGCCCAAACACATGGTGTTCCTAACAGAAAATAGGGATCTCCACAAGTGCTCTCCCCTCAGAGAATAGAGCCTGGCTTTGCAGCACTAGTGCAATATTAATAACTCTGTGGGAGCAGGTGAAGAGCAGAGAAAGGTTAGATAGGACAAGAGCACATCTGTTTCTCAGGAGACAAACACCAGGCTGTAAACAAAGGTATTTTTGACACTTCATTTGTACCTGACGATTGCCCCCAGCCTTCACCATTGCCATGATTATATTCTCCGTGGCCATGAATGGCAGCTCCTGCTGGATCCTTCTCGCAATCACCTTAAACACACACAAAAAAACCCCAAACCAAACCAACACAACAATAACAACAACAAAACAACCACAAAAATAAGAAACAAAAAAAAAAAAAAAAGGAAAAAAGAAACAGCATTATAGAAAGTCTATAGACGACTGAACACTTTGCAGGTTTTTTTCTGTCTCTCCTTGAATCTCTAGGACTGGACAATGGTCCCAGAATCACAGAAAAGTTTGGGTTGGAAGGGATCTTTATAGGCCATCTAGTTCAACCACCTGCAACGAGTGGCAACATCTTCAATTAGATCAGGTTGCTCAGAGCCCTGTCCAACCTGGATGCTGAATGTTTCCAGGGATAGGGCATCCACTACCTCTCTGGACAACCTATTGTAGTGTTTTTCACCACCCTCTTTTGTAAGAAAACTTCTTTTCTATATCATCTAAATTGTCCCTCTGTCAGTTTAAAACTGTTACCCCTTATGCTATTATAATAGGTCCTGATAAAAAGTTTGTCCCCATGATGCACAGACAAATTGTCATTAGCTCTGGAAATCCAGATATTGAAGTTAATAATACTTAGAAGCTATATCTTGTAAGAGACATTAGTTTGAAAAAGATGTCCAATATTTTTTTTTAAACTGTAGTAAGTTACAGGACTGGATGAGATTTGTCTATACAGTATCTTTTGCTGCTAAGTTCTACAGATCCATTCTGTAATTCAGGGAAAAATATCCTTTGTGACAAGTTTTGTATTTACTCTCTTACCGACCTCACGAGAGGTCTTTCATCTAAATCCTACAACAGTGAGAATATGGCAAGAACAGAGCAAAACTCAGAAACCACTTGAACTAACAGATAAAAATGTAATTTCTGGAGTGGGAGCATTTTTGTACATTTTGGCATAGCTGTAGGATTACCAAGGAAGTCCATTATTTCCTGCTTTACCTTTGGATACACCACGAGACCCTCGGAGACATTCTGCAGTGTACTCAGAATGATGTCAGCTGTGAGGAAAGCCTCAGCCAGACACACACGCCTACGAAACACACATACCCAGAACCCTGGTCAGCAACAAAGCCATGTTCCAGTCCACATGTTCCAGGAACATGTTCCATGTTCCAGATCCTTCAGCTTCTGTAAATAATGCTCTAAACAGCATTACTGTGGCCTAATACTGGAGCTGTTCTCTTTTTTTCTTCGTTTTTTCTTTTTAGTCAGTAGAGAGGGAGAGGGAAAAGGGTGAAGGCACACCTAGAAAGCTCCAAGATAATTCAGTGATTACACAGCTAGAAACAGGGCAGCAGTCTATAGGACCTTCCCCTATGTGTTCTGTGTTGAACTGTCTACTGATGATCCTACCCTCCAGCAGTAAGACATGCTGCATGCTCATACTATGCCTGGCTGTGCTCAGTGGGGATTTTCAAGGGGATCCATGTATTTGGTGAGGGCTTCCTCCAAGAAACCAGCTCCTGGTCACAAAGGAGACTCCTGATAAAAAGCAGAGGAGGAAAACAAGAGGAGTAGTGGGAACTGAGCTGTATCAGGCAAAATGCTCTGCATCACAAGGCAGCAAACATAGCATCATCCATCCATGACAGCAGGGCAAGGCCCATCCTAAACTATGATCTTTTAAAATATCCTAGTTCTTGAACCTTGTGATACATCTAAGCTCACCAATTCTATCACAGTGCCCTAAAACAACTTTGATGGATCTAAATCCATCTGATTGAACTTTCTCTGCCTCGTTCTCCTTCCAAAACACTACAGCTTTAAGAAATATCCAAGGCAAAGATTTTTGTAGTTGGTTAATTAAGTGGACAAATGAGTCTTTCTATTAGGTGAGATGAAAATAAAATTTTAAACATTCCAGTACATCTCTCAACACTTGGTAGCTATTGGGAAATAAACACACCATATAGACCAGTATGCAATTTCTTAAATTTACATTGTTTTCTGCTGCTTATGCAGCTCTTTTTTTGATGAGACTAGCAGCTGTGAAATAAGGTCTCTCTGGGAAAAAATGTTCTATTTTTTCACAAAATTTTATGCAGGTATTACGTTTGTGGAGACATTTAAAAAATAAGATTCTCATCAGCAATCTTAATGCTAATTTATCATAATAAAGCCAAAACTGCTGCTGTTCATTGTCTCATAGGTGCCATGAGACTGCTTAGCAATCTAGGGATTTCTAAGATTCTAAGAGATCAAACAACAGAATATGACTTTGAAATTAAAATGTTTCAAAGGTATGTATGAGCTTTATGCAGATTTAGTACTAAATAGAAGAGCATTGAATTTAATTGCTGAAATTTATTTGATAATAATTGTAGCTAAATTCTGCTCAGCTCAAAATAGTCATAATGAAGAATCATAAAACAAAGCAAAATTTGTGAGCAATATCCTAAAGACCTGCACAGATTTTCGTGAAACTTTTTAAAAGGTAGGTAATTGTGCTTTTTCTCCAGGATCTGACTACTCCTTGTAAAGAATACTTTCCAAAATTGAAATATGTTTTTAGAGTATTTGGAGGGTTAAGGTATTGAACTATTCTCTAAAAAGCAAAAAAAAGGGTTAAAAAAAAAATGTATCCAAAACAAGGAGAATTTGAGAAATGTGAGTACTGTAATACTGTGCTGTTGAAATAGGAAGACTATGAAAGCACTTTATTACCCTGGCTTCTGTATTCCTCCATCTCACTGCAGGTTTACTTTGCAGAAGATCTTGACATTAAAAGAACCTAACAGTTTTTATCTGATGGTACAGAGGAAAACAGTTTGTAGTCTCTAGATTCTATTGAGACTGCTTTTTGAAAAGGTGGTATCTTGTGGGTTTAGTTTAAAGGCAGTATTTTCTAAACAGGCCAGAGGACCTTTCTGCACAGGGCCATCTGCAGTTGCTGCAATGCACGATCTAAACAGACCTGTTGGCACTGTCATCCAGAGTTCGCTCAAACCACTGCACGGCGGCTGTTTGGAGGGGATCCATCACCAGCGTCATCAGGTGCCGAGCAAGGCTGCAGCAGCGCTCTGAACGCATTGGGTTCCTCTTGTAAGGCATAGCACTTGAGCCTGTCAAAGGCAGAAAAGGGATGCAAACAGGGCAACAGAAAGAGGGCTCCATTCAGGCAGAAGAGACTAAGGTCTTCCTCCAGGAAAGAAAAATGTGTCAGGAATCATAGTTTTGACTAAAGCCTCAAAATACAACAGTTTTCTAAGGGTAATATATAATAACAAAAATTACACCACCATTTTCCCCTTCAGATCAGAAACATCTAAATGTGGGCAAAGAAAAAGTGAGATTTCATTTTTGCAATTCTGCAAAATAGAAGTACTACCACATTAAAGGAACAAATAGTCTTACTTTTTAAGGTAGTATTTAGCCATCCATCTCTCTAGGCTACCCATGGCAATCTTAGCAGTGTTCGAGTCTCTGTATGCTCAATAACATTGTTCTTCGAAGTCAGATGCTTACACTGCTGCCTGTTGCTCTCGTGAATCGGTATTAAAATCATGCACATAATGTAGAATGGTACCAGATGAGACTAAGGCTTAATTAATTATTCAGTTCTATGCAACTATTTAAGGGACTTGAACTTTCTTTCAGCCAAGAGCCAAAACACTACATCTCCTTTTCCCTTTCTAATAGTGTCAGAATCACATCACTGGTGTTCTTCTGGCAAGGGTGAAAGGGTCCACTCTAGTTTCATTGTTCCTAATTTGTCTGCTTACAAAGATCAAAATGCTGAATTGAGCTGAAAACCTACTTTCCAGTCAGCTTCATGAAGACTGGAAAACATTAAGCACTTCTCAGACCCAGGTCTGCCTCTCTAGGCAATGGACATCATACATTGCTCTTCCCCTAAGCACGGGAAGTGCACAAATACAAATCTGACTTTATTGCTTAATATCCAGAAACCTTTAGCAAGGTG
Source organism: Cisticola juncidis (assembly GCA_013400215.1). Classification (NCBI taxonomy): domain Eukaryota; kingdom Metazoa; phylum Chordata; class Aves; order Passeriformes; family Cisticolidae; genus Cisticola; species Cisticola juncidis. The sequence goes on along the minus strand of VXBR01004847.1, from coordinate 48,153 downwards.
TTTTTTCTTTTTTCTTCCCCCCTCCCCTTCTTTCTTTTTCTTCAAAAGGATTGAAAATACTAACAGCGTCAACTCCAGTTCATTTAAAGCCAATTCTGCCAATGACATTTCCAAGTTTGTTTAAAAGGCCACACCAACATAAATGAAAAGACACATATCAGGAAAACTCTCTCATCCCTTACCAATCTGGTCTTTCTCAAAAGGCTCCTCTATCTCCTTCAGGTTGGCCAAAAGACGGATGTCAGTGCAAATCTAGAAAGATAGCATGAGAAATTCATAAAACAGAACCAAACTGACATCCACCAATGTATCTTCCTATTAGTGCTCTCAGACAATCTTTGCATCTATATGCAAGAAGTAAACTGGAGGCAGTGAAAAATTTGACAGAAAATTTTTGACACTGCAACTGATACTTCCTGGCCTAAAAATGTTTGCCAAGAAAAGAAAGAAAACAGCATGTCCACTGGATTAGATGAGAGCGGGACTCCAACAAGGGCAAATATTTGCAGGGAATGGAAGACATATCGGAAGAGAACACTGAAAATACATAACAAAATTGCATATCATAGCAGTGATTTGCAAACACAGATATTGTGTGCTCACTGAACTGGGAAAAAAACCAAACAGAAGAAATTACCATAGATCACTTAAGCCCAAGGGGAGGAAGAGGGAGGGAACAGAGATAAATCAATGAAAAGAATCCACAAGAGAATAACACCATTATCTGAAAGGCAATTAACTAGGAGGAAATGGCACAATTTAAGAACTCACACACCACTAGGAAAGACTTTTACTCTAACTGGATCAATTTAGCAGATTAGACTAATATCTGGTGTGGGAATTTTTAACCCATCCTAGAATCTGCTCAGTTAACTTGCTTTATTTGTCACTGGTCTTAAAATCTTTGAGATTTGAGTACCAGGCATGTACCCAGTAGTGAATTTACATGATCACAAAGAAGACAGCTGAACAAGGAACACCAATATTTTTTGAGTGGAGAGTTGTGCACAAGCACCTTATCTTCAAGATCTGAAACAATTCTCCTTCTCCCTAATGTATACAAGCAGAGTGCTCACCTTGTGTATAGAAGCCCCTAGACTGGCCAGCACAGCCAGGACTCCAATATCCACCTTGCGACTGTAGGTCTGCCCTGTGACCATGTAAGCCCTAGAAATAAGCACAGAAGCTGAGTGTTCCAGCCAGACATAACAGTAGTGCACAACTTTGAGCAAGGAGTGACATGGCTCTTGAAGTGGAGGGCTGTCATTCTGCCTTGATGAGAACAACTTTGGACTGAGGCTGTCAATTTCTTGGGGCAGCTTGCAGACGGGAAAGAGGTAAACAGGAAAATGGACAGCTGTGCTTTGACAGGGAGACAAGTAGAAGTGGCCTATCAAGGAGGTGAAGTTTCATATGGGAAAATGCAGCTGGGAATGGAAGATGGCAAGGGGGAATAAGTGAACAGCAGCGTAGATGTTTGGTAACCAGGGGAATCTGAGCCAACACTACCAGCAGGAGTCACACACTGCTAAGAATGCATGTTACATACCGTTTAAATCCTGCCTTTGCAGTCACTAATCTGTCCAGTTCTTCAACCTTGGGATGAAGCGGAAAAAAAAACAGAATTCAAAATACAACTCAGTAAGGTCAGCAAGAGCAAAAATGGTCCATTGCATTTCTCAGTTTACTGTCGAGAAATCTTCTACTTTCTGAGAAACAACCCTTTCCAAATGCTGCTCACTTTCACACTGAGCTTTGTCAATGAGCCCCAGAGGGATCACGGTGACTTTGTAAATGTAATGCCAGAATCTCAATGTTCCCTGAAAGAAAACAGCATTCCAGAGTGGAGATTGCCAAGACTGTATGTATGCACTTTGGGCTGTCTAACGTACTTTATGGTGGTCTCCCTCAAAGAGCTGCAAGAAGCTGGCTTGAGTGCCAGTGGTGCCTTTCACACCCCGGAAGCGCAGGTCATCCCGAGCCCGCTCCAAGTTCTGCAGGTCCATGCACAAGTCTTGAATCCACAAACAGCAGCGTTTCCCCACAGTGGTGAGCTGGGCAGGTCTGAAAACAATGAAGAACACAACATGACTCGTTGAGGATTTGCATAAGCACCACACTTCACTGCTGAGTCTGGTATTAAGAGTTCCCTACAGATTCATCTCCCTTGACTCGTTTGAGCAGAGATTAACAGGATTTGGCTTAGGCAGAAGGGTGTACCAATGTCAGCAGTAAATATTACTGAAGATGTAATAATTTCAGGAATTAGCTGGAATTACATGACCAGAAAACAGCAATTCTGTGTCCATGTGCCAAGCGTGCGCCCCCTGCCGGCCTGTAGGGACTGTGGCAGACTGGGGGTGCATCTGTCTCCCACTCCAATTCCACTCATCTAGGGCACAGGGGGCACCCTGGCCGACTTACAGCACTTGTGTGAGCTTCTCAGCACAGAAACATCTGCATTCACTATGTAATTTTAACTTATTCCTCTCAGGAATATTTCCTTCTTATTTATAAAAATGTGTTCCTCAGTCTCTGGGTAAATACACTTCAAAAACATTGGCTGTTAGCCAACACCTCTTGTAAGACCTTGACCTTATAGAACAAGTAACTGCAAGCTTCAGCTACACTTTAGTCCCCCTGCAAATGCTTTAAGGTGAAAGCAGGGGTGTTATGTAGAACCCAGAACGCAAAATATTTCAAATTATCCACATGAACTCCAAAGAAAACCTCTATACTCCTTCAAAAAACCATAGACACATGAACAACGTGCTCCTGATTAAGCTCAGACATAAAAAGGAAGCTTGTAAGATCTGGAAGCAGGGACAGGTGATCTAGGAGGAATACAAAGAAACTAACCAACCTGGATGAATTTACTGTGGGATGTGAAAGGCAACAAGACAAGCCTCTGCAAGTACAAACACAGGGAAAGGAAAGGCTAGGGAAAACATGGACGTGATTGTAAATAGAGCAAAGGCCCTGCTGACAAATGACACAGAAAAGGCTGAGACATCAATTATGATTTCATCTTGTATATACTTCTTCGACACTCCTCTAAAAGCCCAAATAAAACTAATAGATACTCCTCTGAACAGCTGTAGATGATGAGGGCTGTAGGACTAGAGCTGATGGAACTGATATTGCATATACAGTAAGACAATAAATCAGAGACCTGACCTGATACTTTCACTCTCCTTGTGGGAAATGTTAAAAGTGCTGAGTCTGACACTACCCATGCTTAATTTCTCTGTCTCTGCTGTTCTGTATCACTGGGGTAGAAGACCCAATCTTACCTCATGATATCAAGTTTAATGCTCCTGAAAACAGTCTTCATGAAGCAGGAGATTAAACTACACCAAGAACAGAACTACCCAGATCTCATTGTCCTTTGACTCAGTATCTGTAGTAACAAGTAGCCATTAACAAAACTTTCTAGGCTGCAGTAGAAAATAACTTAAAGAAAAACAAAGAAAATCTAGCTGGAAGAAAGGCTTAGTGCAATTCCCAGTCACACTTTTTTGAAACAGCAGAGAATATGCACATCTGTGTTTGCCTGGGAATCATCCTTTATGAAGCTGTGTTGAAGCAACCGCTGATTGTTGCTTGTCAAAGCAACAACCCAATTTTGTGAGACAAGCTTGGAGTCAGGCACACACACCTTTTCTGACCAGCCAGCTGGTCAGTGATGGGAAAATGGATGTCAAAAGAGCAGTAGCAGGTCAATTTAATAAAAGCACAGATTACAAAGAGAAAGCAAAGGTTGATGGCTACTTACTGGTAGTGAGTGAAGCCCAAAGCAGGCATGTCAGCATACTTCTCAGCAAAGTCGGCCAGCCGGCTGATCACCCTTGCGAGCTGGTGGAAGCAGGAAGGATAGAGAAGAGGTGGAATGAGGGGAAAAAAACCCAAACAACACAGCAGAAGCTTGCACGCTTAAGCACAACATTGTGAGAAAAAGGGGAGGAAAACCACTGTGCAGGAAGGGGCAGTTGTGCAGGGAGGGACCCTGAGGGCCAACTGTGCAGCCCCCTCTAATTGAAGAATATGGCATCTTTCAGTTTTTCAGGGCATGCAATTCTGCTTGCTACAAAACTCAAGCAAGAGCTAACACAAGTCATTGGACGTGAGCTCAAGCTAGTCTAACCTTAATGCCCAACCCAATCCTGCCCAAAGCCAAATCCTAACCCAAGTTGGTTCATCCTTGGGTATTCTTTTCATTCCTGGAGTTAGTCAGAAATAAACCCGCTTGGGGTATAATCAATACACGTACAGTCCAGAGCAAACTGGATGCTAACTCGTTCAGGTCAGATAGATACCACTGTACTACACTCCTTCTATATTTGACCTCAGAAAGTTGTATAGTTTCTTGAATGTGAATGCACTTCTAGGAATATAGCTAAGGATAACACTAAAATAATCCTGAAAACAATCCAGTTGTATTGCTATGTAGTACCTATGGCACAGATAAACAAAGGGGCTGCTTGTAATTCCCACTGTGAGCAAAAAAGCTCTGGGAAAAGACTTGAGAAAAGAAAGGAAAGGAACTGTTCACTTTTTTGAGAACAACCCAGACAGACAACTCCTCCTAGCTTCCCACAAAGGTTTAGGAAAATCCAAGTTAAATACAGGCTATGCACAAGACATAAGTGCTCCCTAATTCTGAGATATTGCAGAATCACCTTCTCACCTTGGGTAGCAGGAGGTTAAACCCATCACGGAGGACAATCAAATCCTGAAAGAAGCAAAGAAAGGAACTTTGGGCTATGTCTAAAAGACCAGACGTAACAGTTTCTCCTAGAGTCGACAAAGATTATGCTTCGTTCACTCAAAAGTCTCCTCATAAAACAAATTATTTGCTTTCCTTCTTGCAACAGAACTTGCACTGAACTGGCTTACGACAAAAATGCTGGATCCACCATTGCTCCTTTTATACTGCCCATGGAAAGTCATAAATGGTGGAATACCTGTTTCCACCAAGCCTATGAATTGTTATTTTGATGTCCTTGGGACTGCCCATGGAATGACAGACCAAATCATACCGTCCCAAGGGGAAAATACAGGCACTGTAGGCTAAAGACAGCAGGAAAGTAAGTGGGCTAGTGAGGCACAAGTTGTATTTACTCCTTCTTATGAGACTGAGGTGCAGCTGGGTGCAAGTGTCACAAGGAAGGTGATACTACCCAAAAGCTAAACAGGTTTGCAAAGGAGTAGAGAAAAAATAACCACACAGCAACTTCTCAGGCGACAAAAGCAGCTATGAAGTTGCAATGGCTTGATCAGTGGAACAGCAACATATGCTGAGAAATAAGGCTTCAGTTTGCACTCTGTTTTAGATGAGTTTTTTCACAAATATTTTACATTTCTGTAGAATGGTAGTACTTCTTTGTTCACTTAATGCACTGATCCATTCCCTTCGCTGCTCAAAAACTTGTTTTCCTCTGAATTACACAGGGTTTCCAAGCAGCAATTGAAAGCTCATGGACCTTTTGTAAGTCAGTGAACTCTTGTCACAGGGGGTGTAACTGATATATCACACAGTTCACATGTTTCTTCATGTGAACTTTGCAACTCCCCTCTTATCTCCTTGAATATTTAACATGCAAGCAGAGGCTAGGGCCTAATTTCTAGATAGAACTTGCTTCACATCAGAATAAAGAAGGCAAGTGGAGCTTGCCTTCCTAGGGTAGTCAGGTTAAAGAACTGAATTAACTTCAACAGTAAAATGAACAAAAATGTCTGAAAAATCCACTTAATATTTTATGAAGAAAAGTTAATAAAGAGCTATAAAATGAAAAACTGTAGCTTTGTTCTTCCCAGCTCTGCAGGCAGGGAACTGGAAATACTATATTACCGTGTTATCCCCTACATAGCAGGAAGTTGCTCCAAGGTGAATGATGGCTGCAGCTTTTGGACAGCAGTGGGCAAAGGTGTGCACGTGGGCCATCACATCATGACGCAGCTTCTTCTCCTCCTCTGCTGCCATCTTGAAGTCAATGTTGTCTAGATTTGCTTCCATCTCTCGTATCTGCTCATCTGTGATTGAAAGCCCAAGTGACTGCAAGGGGAAAAGAACTTTTATTGCTTTTTCTCTTTACCAACAAACTGAGACAGAAGCTGCTTAAATAATTTACTCCTCTCTGACATCTCCCAGAAGTGTGACAATTCGGTATAATCGAGCTGTAACAGCAAATGCTTTCATTCTAGGGCTCTCCAGCCTTTTCCAATAGGATAGGACAGTGTTCATTCTCTGATGTTCCTCTTGGGCTTCATACTTTCCTTAACCATGAAACATTCCTGTGAAAATTACAAAAATTAAAAAACATGGGGAAAAGTGATATAAAAACATTATAGCTTAAACTTCTTTTAATGAAATTTACCTTTTGAGTAAAGAAAAATCCAGCTAACATGTGACTAAATAGCTTGTGTAAGGAAAAACTCTCTGGACCACAATTAGACCTTCAGAACTGTAAACAGGGGGCTTAAAACATATGAAAAAGTATATATGTTTTATATATTTATACCTTTTCAAAAATCTAGTAGTACCTCATCTCATATTGATTATGAAATACTGTGAAATCAGCTACTTGATCTGGAAGAAGGAGATGAATGCTCCAAGTTCATGTTCAAATCTTTGAAAATTGCTAGAGCTTTTCAACAAGCTGACTTAAAAAGATGTCCAACCACAAGATTATACACTGGTGTGATCCACCAGATGAAAAAAATGTCTTTTCCTGGTACTGAGAAATAAAAAGTCTCACAATGAACTTGGTATTACTGCCTTTTTCAAATTAAAATACTAATGTCCTGTGCATCAGTAATGAGGATTCACCAACCAGGAGGCTTCCAGGATTCAAAATATTTTAAAAACTGGTTCTGTTCAGAATCAAACTGACTGAAAAGATGTAGAACCTGGAAGTGAAGAAGACAGCAAGTGAAGCAGATGTGTCCTCAAGGTCCTCATCAGATAATTAGTACCCAAACTTCTGCTGTCGCAAGCATATACATGCCCATGAGTGTGCAGCTAAATGAGGAAAAGCATCTGCCCCCAGACTGCTGTCTTTGAGGTGCACTGGTATAGACTGCAACTGCCTAAAAGCACAGGCAGCTCAGCAGGCAATACATTCTTGTGCCAAGATTAAAATCTCATGCCTTGCTCAGACATACGTGATTTTTTAGGAAAACCTGACCACAGTACAGTCATACAGAGAGGAAAGAGATAATTCCCCAAAAAGGGATGATTTGACATAGAACGCGTGCAAGGTAGGGTAGTGCCAAGACAAATTATGTTCTCATCTGTCCACAAACAAAGTGTGAGGCCTCTTCCCTATCAGTTTTTGCTGATACTGGCAGTACCTTGGAAAGAAAACAATCAAACATCCTTTGAACCCATGCCAAGAAAAAACCAAGAGGAAAATTACACAAGGAAGAACACAAGGTTTTCCCCAAAGCACCACAGGTGAATGAAGTCAGTGATGAGCTCTCTGGACTGTGCTTTTAGGGTGCATTCTTCTGAGACTGTCCCAATATTTTGATGTGCCACTCTAACAGCTATGACTGTTTATCACTTTTCCTAAAGGACAGGGCAGAACAGGCAGATGACATGGCATAGCCCCTGCACACAGAATGAGAATGCTGGCTTGCTCTTTGTATAAAGAACATATGACAGAAAAAAAAGAAACTTAATTTGGACAGAAAAAATAGATGGAGGGTTACTGTAGAAAGAGAGATAACATTTATATTTCATTTAAATATGTGAAAAACATATTGTCATTTTGATGCTGTCAGATGTCAAAGCTACTTCTACAAGAAGGGAGAGCTCAAAGAAATTTGTACTTTTAAATACAATTAAGTCAAGAGTTCATGACAAAAAGTATTAATGGAAGAATTATTATACAAAATAATTTATTCAATAAATTAAACTAGTGTTTTGGGATGAGTCTAAATTCAGACACCTCAGCTCTTAACCTGAACTTTAAATACTGTCAGTTGGGAAAAGGTAAGTTTTCTTACTAATCCCACACTTTGCTCTTTCAAACTCCTGCTATTGCCTGCTGAAAGGAGCAAAACACTGGATAAACTTTCTGCCAAATTCAGTTTCTATTGAAATAATTCTTCCATTCTTATCTCACATACTCCAAGAGCACCACTTGAAAATTTCATCCATTAAGTAGAGTGAATATTGAAGCCATCTGCCTGGCCTTGTACTTTACCTAAAATTTTGTCACTAAACTGCATGTCTTCTGCCTTACTACTCCCTGTAACTGTCACAAAATCTGTGATTAGATCTTCCTAGATGTGATTTATCAGAAGACAAAAGTAAGTATTGCCCACAGTTCATTTGTTACTGTTTGGTTTTTAATGTATCTGAAAAGATACACTACCTATCTTCAAAAAGAATGACTGAAGAAACAATATATGAATGTTTTGGAAGTGAGGATATGTGCTGCAGTAAATTGCCATAGTTAATTTATTACCTGGTATTTGGGTTGGTGTTCTTTTTTATAGAAATACTATGCATCTTCTATAAGGAACCTGCTTGTATGTGTAACTAACTGATCACTGACAGAGGTAACAGGTGCTAGAAGTAGCTGACTCTTCCTCCTTTAATCCATTGCTGACATTAGATTACAAACTCCTCTGGAATGAGGAGCCAGATAAAAATAGTAGTCTCCCTCTTCCCACTACAAAAAAAGAGCTCAAGAAGTTGTAAGAGCTGTCTCTACTTTCTGGGAACAAAATTCTGGGGTGGCAATGGGAGGCAGGGCAAAGGTAAAGAGATGGGGTAGCCCCAAGTTCAGGGCTTGAGAGTGGAAACCTAGAAGCCTCAAACTGGTTCTTTCAAGCAGATTGCTTTCTTTTATTGGGCAACTAAAGTATTCTGTTCTTGAACAAAAACAAAAGTGATAATTATCTGCTGGAATTTATATGACTATGTTCAAATTGTCATGCTTTGAACATGCAAAGCTCCTCAAGCATGCATTCATGGTATTGGCACTTTTTATGCCAGATGAGATTTACAGCTTTCTCACTCCAGCATCTGAACTATGACAAAATTAGGCATATGGTACTTCAGAACGTGACTTCTTTAGCACAGCTGTATAATTGCATCTTTCAGCTTCTGAAACATCACATTTGGTCCAGCATGTTATTGACAAAACTGCTGTAGTGATATGATCCTTGCACGGAGAAGGAACACATTAATGACACTGCACTGCTTGTTCGTTCTCCCTCATGGTGCTTCTCTGCCTTCGCACTCACAGTAACAGCCAGACCTAGGGCCTGGATTGCTTCCTAGCAATCCCGGGGCTTTGAAAACAGAAACTGAACTCCGTACGAAACAAAAGGGCACCTATTGAGTCTGAAAGCGATTTCTATTCTGTCAGAAAGTGGGGTGGTTTTGTGCCTGTTTTTTCTCTGGGTTTTTTTTTTTTTGGGGGGGGAAAAACACATTACAGCTTTTTCACTGTCAAAAACCTGGTAAGAGTTACAAAGAATCAAGATTGTGCATCTTAAAAACTATGCCTCAATTAAGATGTAATAATGGCTGTACGTGTATTACTAATTAGGACCAGAGTAAAAGGCAGAAGGTTTAGCTTAAACTATATGTTAAAAAAGTTAACTGCATATCCTCTACTAACACAACAGCTTGCAATCATATGGACATACTCTCAGCTGCTGCTTCCTAACAGTTGAATCGATAGAAAACAATACCCAATCTTTTGTGGGTTTGTTTGTTTGTTTTTGCGGCACTCAACCTACCAGAAACATCACAACTACTTGCAGGGTAAATGTACTGCTCACTTTGGCCAAAAGTAAACCTATCTCGGATAAAAAGGGCTATCTAATAACAAACGGCTGCAAATGCAGGGGGTGGTCCGGTTGGCACGGAGTGACGGCCATCGGATTGAATGGACAGTGGACCTCAACCGTCACACCTCCTGGAAAATAAACAGCCGAGCGCCTGGGAAGGACACTGATGTTTGCTCACCAAAGATTGCTTAGCAGAGCTTTCACAAAACCAACTTAACAGTGCAGGCAAAAGTGCAAGGGGGACGGTATGAGGTGAGAACAAGTGATTCGCTGAGAGGCGACAGGTACGCAGAGGATTGCGTACAGAGGGTTGGCTAACCCTGAACTCACAGAGCCCCCATCCCGCGCAACCCTTTCCTCTCCGGAACGCGCCGAAGGGGCGCCTGGAAAGTTGCTCTGGGTCGGTTTCCCGAGGGTAGCTCCGGGAAAGTACGGCCGATTCCGGCCGGCTCCCGGACCCTCATCCGGTACAGCCCTTAAGGGACTCCGGACGTGAAGACGCCCCTGCACC
>VXBR01004847.1:0-37430 GCA_013400215.1 Cisticola juncidis | reverse complement strand
GGCCGCGGGACACAAAACACAAGCTTTAAATGCTTAGCAGCCAAACACATTTATTAGTATTTTTTTTTCTTCCAGGAACCCAAAAATAGTTTGTAGTTATAATGTAAGCAACTGAGTTGCACATAATACAATCATATCTTTAAAAAAACAAAACAAAAACAACCAAACCCCCCAAAACAAACAATAAAAAAAACAAAACCCAAAAGAAAAAAAACCCAAACCCGAAAAAACAACAACAAAAAACCCCCTGTTTAAAAGCCCCCCCAAAACCTTCAGAAAACTTATGTAAGTAATACACCATCTCTCAGTTGCAATGAAATGACGACGACTTGATTTCTTATTACTCTTAACTTGTCACACTCCAATAAAACATCACAATTTTGTTTTTTTTTCTTTTTTTTTCCTTTTTTTTTTTTTTTTTTTCTAAATCCAGCATGAGAAATACAGTACCTGCTATGGCAAAAATACACATAAAATGCAACATTTCAGCTTATTTGTACATTAGTAGAGTTTAAACATCTTATTGGTTTTTTTTTCTTTTTTCTTTCTAAGTGAACCAGTGATCTTAAGTACCACTATACTAAAAGTCAAATAAAAATATAGAAAAGGAGGAAAAGGGGGCAGCCAGCCTTACAAGAGCACCTTCTAAAGTGCTGAGTTTCTGTGTCCATGGAAAACCCTTAGGAAGTTCAAACATTTCTGAGAATAGGATGGAAATTAAGATGAAATGTGGATATGCAAGACATTGTGTCATCTCTTCTACATTCTCCCCATTTGTCCTGCAATTTTCTTTACTGCACAGGGGAGGAGAAGCCAGAACTACAGTAGGAGTTTAGTAAAGGAAGCCATTTCAAGTATAAGAAAAAAAATAAACACTTACAGGTAACTTGCAAATAGCATCAACATACACACAGCCACTATTTTTATGATTACAATGTCTGCTTCTGGGGGACAGTGTTTCAGGCAAGAGGACTCAAGCTGTACCTTCCTGTTACCTATTTATGTGCAAAGTAGAAAAGCTGCCTTTTCTAATCCAGCCATATTGGACATCAATGATTTTCTATTCAACCACCTCATCCCTCCATTCCATAAGGAGAGAAGAAGGAGGCATTATTTTACCAAGAAGAGTAGATGAAATGGATCTGTTTCTCCATTCCTCTTCCAAACAAACCCTTCTCCCATTGCTTGTTTGCAATGAAGAGAAACTTGCAAAACTCGATGCCCACCAGTAGCCAGTTTCCTGAACAGGCAGAAGGCATTTACCTTTGTAAACATAATCCCTTATGTTTGTGGAACTCAGAGCAGCATTTCACACCTCCAGCCCAGCAGTGGAGATGAAAATAGATCAGAACACTCCCCCATCACTGCTTTTCCTCTTCCCCTTTCCTCTCCCGCATCCAGGAAGATTACATTTGGTTACATTTGTTAGAAGGTGGGATTTTTTTTTGGTTCTTTGTGGAAAATACTTAGCATTAAGTTAGAAGTAAACATTACAGAATTACCATCATCAGAGTTATACTGCTGTTTGTTCTGCTTTCTAGATGAGAAAGAAAAGCATTGTGTATCAGATATTCTGCAGGCTTTAGAGCAGATGTGGCAGAAAACCAAGATACGTCTGCGTGTAAATCCCATAGGTGCATTTGCATCACTTCAGCTTCTTTCTCTGCAGAATCACTGTATAACCTTCACCTTGATCACTGGCACAGATGGAGAGGGTGGCGTAGAGCAACAGTGGAGAGATGTTCCTAAGGCCACAGGGAACAATGCAGGACAGAGACTACCAGGGAGTGTCAGACAAAGATTTCAGGTACAGAAACCATGTTCTTGGCATTTCAAACACCAAATTCCAAGAGGCATGGGCTCATACGCACATCCCTGAGACGCACACCAAGAAAGTAACAGCGACCAAGTGATTGAGAGGGGAGAAAGTAGGAGAGGTTCCCTGACAGCTGTGGGATTTACCCAATGAAGACCTCGTCCCCGACCACCCTCCCAGAGACATTCTGGGAGAGCTATAAGGCATATACACAAGCAGCATCTAATATAATTCTCTCTGTTCCTACCTTCTATGGGCAGGTGATGGCTTCTGTATATTGTGGACAAGAAGAGATACTGCATTTGCAGTGTGACTGGTGACACACCGAAACCAACTCAGGGAAGGACACAGGAAGCTACTCTGCCCTTTATCCCTGGAGCAGCAGCATAAAGTGGCCAGGTTCTTCACCTCTCTCTCTGGAACTACACAACACCACCTCCCCTTCCTGATGGCAGGAAAAGATCTGTCTACTTGAAAGATGACATTACCGAAACTGCCACTTAATGGCAGGGAGAAGTACATAAACCTAGTCTGATTTGGTGGTCTGGTGAAAGAAACAGCCAGCTCAAAATACTTCAATTTTGAAGCTTATCTAAATTGGAGATATGTGACCTGTAGCAACACTAGCATAACTATATAAAGAGGAGAAGAAGATTGAAACAGGCATAAAGACTGAGGAGTATGAATAAATGAATATCAACTTCTATTATTTAGGATCTAAAAGTCTGATGGCTTCAATAATTAAAGGGTTATCTCCCTCCACACAAGCAAACAATGTAAAAAGAACCAGAGATCTTGCTGTGAAAAACTCATACTTCTACCATGCTTTTTTCTTTTAAGCACTTGACAAACATTACTAGTTGATCCTCACAAAACCCCTGTGAGGTAGGTAAGTATTATTAACAACCCCACTTTACAGGTGAAAAAACAAAGGCAAAGCAGTTAAATGACTTGCCCACGGCAAGGGAAGAGTAATGGCCAATGCTAAAATTCAGGAGTTTCAAGCTTCCTGACCTGTGCTCAAAATCACTACCTTCAAATATCTTTTTACAAAGGAGATAACAGATGGAAATAAAAGCCCATCAAGTTTAGAAGAAAAACTAAGACTTAAAAAGTTACATCAGAAGGGGAAATGTACCACGAGGTATTTTTGTGAATGAGTTTAAGCTTCTGATTTTTCTTTTTTTTTTTCTTTTTTTTTTCTTTTTTTTTTAAAGGCATTCTGACAGAGTGGAACCCTGATAAGATCACATCTGCAAGGCAGGCACAGATGCAACAGTGATCATCAAGTCTATTACTTATTACAGTACTGTGAATGTTCAACAAAAATAAAATTGCTGCATGAAAACACTGAATACAGGCAGGATAATCTCTCCATTTATGATATTAAACCTAAGATAATGCCGGTACCATGGTTCACCATGGACAAAGGAAAAAGTCAAGTCAAAAGGTCCCTATTATAATGATGGAGAGAGCAGTGAAGTCTACATTTTTTCTGACAAGACTCTTCCTGGAAGCTCAGCGTGCTTCAAGGAATGCACATAATTCACAATGATTGCATTTTGGAGATGTGAACAAGTAAATCCTTTTTAATGATCATTTTGATACCACCTTATAATAAAAATAAGACAGTTCTTTTTAAATAGCGAGGATCTGGTCTACTATCAGTCTACTTTCCCTAAAATTTCACATACTGTCAACATTAGTTGCTAAGTCACTGGCAGCAACACCACACAACAAAACACCGGTAGCTGCTGATGTTGAACAAACAGTCCTCATAGCTGGGCTTTGATCAGCAACAGAAAGTAAGTACCATCTCCACCATCCTGCCCACAGCTGCTCTGTCACTGTATGAACAGTACCAGAAACAGCAGCAAAGAAAATGTTAAGGATAAGGAAGTGTGAACATCAAGGACCAGCCATGTTCCAATTCTGGAAGAGCACAACGGCTGCTGAAATGGAGTAGTAAATCCAAAAAAGCCACTGCCTGTGGCAGTGGGTTTCCTGAGCTTAACAAGGGCCAGAGCACAGGAGGTGGTATATATTCCCCAGGTGGACCTGGTGTCCCATTCACCCTTTTGGCCCTGGGTTAAATCTGTGGCTGAATTCGTAGCCCTGTGCAAAGCTGAGAGCTGATTTTGTTTTGCAGCCAACATTGGTTATTCAAATCTCTGCCCAGTTGGCCAGCTTCTGACAAAAGGAAGGTTCTTATCAATTCCTTCTTAATCCAAAGTTATCACTTCCCCACTTCCCCAAACTATAATGGATATGCCATGGACACAGAAACTCCTGAACAGTTTAGCAAATTATCTCTGTCCCCTACACCTCCTTTGCAGAATGCATAGTTTACAATTCACTTACAAAATAAAGAAGCAATGCTGACCACATATGGGACCTCTTTTTTTTTTTTTTGAAAAAAGAACAAACAACCTCTTCTTAAGTTCAGTATCAAAATTCACATTTGCATAATAATACATTTCAAGGCCATTAGAGAGGAATGAGAGCGAAGCTAAGAAAACTGCAGAGTCTCTCCTCTCTTTGTCTTCCTGAATAGAGCTGAGGGATCCCACTGGAGTTTCTTTTCAGGGTGGGAATTTCAAAGCGCTACAACAACAGCTCTTGATCTTGTACACCTCATGTTTTGGATGAGACGAAGAGGTGAATTATTAGGAAAAAAAAACCAAATGGAAGGAGACACTGCAGATTCTCATGTTTAGCTACAAACAGCTTCGAAGAAACAAAAAATTACTTCAGATTTTTTTCCTTTTAAACACTTCTACCTCACCATTTCAAAAAACTCTTTTTGTTTTTCTTCTTGTGTAATACCCTGTTCATTTAAATGGCAAAGTTAAGTGTGCTGGAAGTTGAAAGGTTGGAAAAAAAATTCCTGTTTTGCTTATCAGGACATGGGCAGAGAGGGTAAAAGTGTGCCTGCAACCACTGTTAAACAGAAGCTACAAAACATCATCTTCTCTTCATGTATAAATTTGTCTCGAACATCACTGTGTTTCAATTCTCCAGTGCTTACAAAAAACCAAAGCCACACGCACTCACACTCATGCACACAAACATAAAGAGAAGCCACATAATACATATAAAAACTCAACCTGCAACGGCAGACTAGCCTAAAACTATCAACAGCTTCTGTGCATCACATGACATCCCTTTGCACCCCCTACCCCCATCTCTACCACATATGAATACGTATTGTGCAGTGTAGAGACCAGCCAATGATGCTGCTTGTCAAAAGGGACCAGTGGGCTGCAATCTCAATGTATGACCTCTTGAAAGACCATTGCCTCCTCTCCAGCCCAAGCAGTCTCCTCAAGTAGACAGTCACTATACTCACAAAGGCACATTCATAAATATCACATTTAACTTACTGCTTGTAAAAACATAGGAAGAAACATTAAGCGCTTATACCCCAACCCATTCCTACTGACCAAGCAAGAAGTATCACAATAATGTATCACTTGGTGAGACCTTACTCCACCTTTAGAAGGTACATATTAAAGAAGTCTTCCAACACCTCTTTTAATTTTTTTTTTTGCATAAATGAATGGTATTTTTTGTTTGTTTTTGGCTTACATATTTTGGAATACAGCACACTCACTATAAAGCTCTGTTGTAAGGCTACCCCCTAAAGTAAGGCTGTTCTACCTTGGCTTGCATTTTCACTTCATTTTGCTTCTTATCCACATGTCCCCAAAACAAAACAAAACAAAAAAACCCACACAGTGCCTTATATAGAAAGGGTAAGCCAGATCTGGCAGGGAGAGGGAAGGCAAAGAAAGCACATAATATCATAACCATGTCACTAAAATAGCTATTCTAACAAGCTGTGCAACCTGCTCAACAGTAAACGATGAAGAAAACGATCATTTATAGTTGGTTGTGTTTTATCTGAAACAGGAAGAGCTTCCACTTTGTCTCAATTAATAGAAACAAAAAAAAAAAGGAGGAAGTTAGTTCTGTGAATGTAACAACACACACCAATAGCCAAGAAGAGGCATTCAGCGCTCATGGAAACATTCCTTGCTGAAGACAGCCTCTTTGTATTGCGCACTCATGCAAAATTCTCCAGTCTCGTCCCCTCTGTCCACTACAGTCAAGAATGTTTGCTGCTAAAATACTTAAATACTTAATGCTGGCTGGAACAATGCATTCTTCCCTTTTTTTGTTCTTTTTCCCTGAAGTACTCTGTATTACTTTACAGAAAGGCTATCAAAGTCAAAAAACTCCCTTTCTTACTACAAAGTTTACAGGAACCCTAACACTGCTGAATGTCACCAGTCCCAACTATCACACATACAGGGCAAAAATGGCTCTTTTGCAGAGGGTACTTGATTTGCTAGAAGCTTGCTAGGACTCTGGGAGACTTCTAGAGAAAAGCTTTCCTGCATAGCTTAATGAAAAGCAATGTGCAGCCGAACTGTGGATGCAATCAGATGTTGAGTGCTGCATGTTAAAGATGAAACTGCATCTATCGTGGCCTGTTTTAAAAGTAGGCTCCAACCCACCAGGAGCTGTGGAGCTTTTTTAGCACAGATGAAACCTTAAATTACTTTTCATACAAGGATCAGAAGCTATAGTTACTAAATCACAAAGTTTAAAGTCATGTAACACCACAAAATAGAGCACTATAATTTTAAAGGGGACCCTGACTCAATTTTAACAGCAATGTAGACAGCCCATTGAAGTCTACTGTAGGCAAAGCTCTGCTTGGCGAGTCACTACAAAATGGACCTGTTTCCTATTATCTACTGCAAGGGAACTTTGGTAAAATTCAGCAACACTGGTATTTACAGTGATGGGACACTTATGCAAAACATTGTGAAGGACATAGACTAGCAAGGCTGCTAAAAATCTCCAGTTTGGCTCCTGTTGTTTAGTCCAACCAACAGGTCTGCTACAGCCTGTTGCTTTGGGGTTCAGCTTTGGATGTGAATTCAGGACAACAGGGAGTACAAGCTCTGTATACACTGGAAAACTTCACATATTTCTCCCCAATTCTTTTAACATCCTTCTGCCACAGGTGGAGGCCTAGTACTGGAGGTAAAGGGGAAGAAAGAGTTTGCGTTTGAGATATCTGTATTTTGATCACAGTGGGAATGACTGATATGATCTAACAGTATCAGTTCCTAAAACTGCAAAACAGTGGCAAATAAACTACAGAACTGAAATTATATTGTGTGTAAAATAAATCTAGACAAACCAACAGATTCTGCATATGTTGCTTCAGATTCAGGACCAAAGCTGCAATTCAACAGCATTTGTTTATTGAGGCTTTTTAAAATTAAATTCAATGTAGTTGTCTTGGTATTACTTTGCTGCCCACAAAGCATGCATGCATATTTACAATTAAGGAAGCTGTTTCTAATAAGGGAATTTTACATCTTTAGAAAAATAACCCTACCTTCTACTCAATCGGGACTATTACCCTGAGATATTAACCAGCCTCCACAAAACCTACATTGCAATCCACTTGAGAACCTGGATACTAAGGTCACATGATTTAAGTGAAGGTGATATATGCAACACACACTGGAAACACAACAGGTCCTCATATGCTACCTTAATCCTGGATCCAGCTCATTTTCTTGACCAGGCTTGAAATTTGAGTACCTCAGATATACAAACAGTGCTCCTCTTAAAATCAATATGGAAACAGTATGCACAAACAAAATCAGAAACTTAAGAGTTAAACATAATAAAGAATGAAGCAAAAAACTCAACCTAATCAAAATTTCCCCCGAAAAACTACAGCACTGTTAGGATGCACTATTAGGACACAATGGAAGATGTGGCAGCATTTTTAACAATAAAAACAGGGCAAAAGTTCTAGGGAATAAATGCTCAGAAATTTCACAGTAAAGAAAGAAAAAGAGGCCAATTTATTATAAATGTTTAATTTAATTGTTATTTAATCTTTGAGGTGGTTATCCCACCCAGTTTTTTGAAAACAACCTGTTTATATTGCAGAGGTAAAAACATGCTTGGCTTAACATTCTTACTCATTACAAAAGCCATTTGTGAAGCACAACTAAAAAAAAAGGGAAAACCTGAACCCTGTGATTGCGAAAAACCCCAAAACCAACAAAAAACCCACTCTCAAGACTGCTAGGTAACTGTCCAGGTAGATCTATAAAGACATTGGGATAGATGGCAAGTATTCCAAGTAAATGTCAGATGTCTAAACACAGGTTTCTGAGCTGTATCACCCTTTGTTTTGCTTGCTAGACTCTCTTGTCACTGCTAAGACAAAATCCTCAAATGGAGCAAAGAATTATCAAACAGATTAAAAACTCTCAGTTTGATAGACACTGCAAGGCAGGGTAAGCAAAGTGGCTGGATTTTTATCTGGAAAGAGACATCCTAAGTCTTTTCCAAGCTGCGCTTTCCCCAGCCTCTTTGCCCTACCTTGCCAACATGTTTAAACAAGATGCTGCCAATGACTCCTCCCAGGAACAGTTGTGTAAAAGTCCAGAAATACCCTAACATCAATATCTGCTGACTTTTCACTGTTAGGAGCTCAAGTGGTAGAATTTCTACAACATTAAGCAATGGGTGTCCCTAGCAGTTGAGTCTGGTTAGCACAACTCTCAGACACCACTTGCAATGGTTGGGAGTGCCATGACTAAGCCATACAGATCTGTCAACTGTAGCTGGAAAATAGATTAATGTTATTTTGACAATGCAGGGAAACTGTCACCGAGGAGACAGTCACTAACACTTACAGTATGCACATTCAGGAAACGAGGAGCAGACTGTTGTACTACAACAGGTTTAGACCCAGCAGACTGCTGAAATTTAAGACTGCCAACCCTTCAGCACTCAGTCAGTCACAATCCACTTCCAAGTGAATGTCAAGTCTATCGGTTTTTTTGACTAAATGCTATGGTTTCCTCTCTTAGGACACTACTAATTTGATAAAACACAGCTTCTGGCAAAGCACTCCAATTCTCTCATTAAAAAACCCAATAAAATAAAATCCTAAACTTTCTAAGTAAACCCTCCTTCTACTGGCCCATGACAGGATTTTTAAAGTACATTATTATTACTTCTGATGTATTATTTTCAATAGACTTACATGCACACACAGAACAACATGAAAACACTGGGCAACTGCTATGAGAAAGACAGAATTTGGCATCCGATTTCTTTTACTGATAATAAGTATCTCAACTACTATTAAGTAACTCATTGCACGACTTGCTCATGTGGCATGCTCTTCTTCCCTTAAGAATGGGCACATCTACTTCCATGAAGTGGCTACACTTCCGCACTTTGCCTCGTCTTCCCTTCCCTCCCCTACTATAGGGCATGTGGGTGCATGTAACAAGGCACTAGCGCAATTTTTGTGGTTTGAGTCCAGCTATTTCAGGCAGAGTAAGCCCCTGACTCCTAGAGCTGGGAGGCAGAAGTTGGCCATCCCAACACCGAACGCTTAAGTTCAAGACTGTAAGCCCTGACAGCCAGCAGCAACAGGGTGAACAGAGGAGTTTAACAGCTATTCCCCTCATATAAAATGAAACAAAGACTGAGAGGTGGGGTGGATAAAGAAAAGGCAGCAGCAAATCTCCAAGTGGGGGATTAAACTAACCAAGTAGTTGAAAATAGGAAAGTTGATTCCCAATGTACAATTGTGTGGAATTTTTCCATAGGGTTTTTTTTTTCTGCACTGAAAAAGGCAGGTTAATAGAACTACTTTCATTACTGAGTATTCTGTCAGCACTGGTTTTCTTTAGCACTGCTCAGAAGTGGTTCAAAGAAGCACCACCATGTATTTCCTGCTTGTCATCCTAACCGAGGATTCGTTCAGTTAAACTCTACTGTATTTTAACAAGGTTTATACTTTCACTCTGCTTTTAAAAAGGTGCTTGGAAGAATATTTTTGTTTAGTTTCAATCAAGAGGGAATACTAAGTTTCCTTTCACACACTTCTCTTCTCCATGCAACTGCACACATCTGCATGAGTAACAAAGCACAATAAATGATAACCCTTCTCCCACAAATTGTTTAACATTGCAATGAATTCCTGTTGCTGATATTGAGAAGTTTTCTAAATGTATCTTAATTTACGAAGTCTTAAAAATTCTTGATCCCTTGCTTGACAGTAACATTTGGAGATTTTTTCTCTTTTCCTTTTTTTTTTTTTTTTTCGTTTTTATTTTAAAGTAAAAACTTTCAAATATTTTGAAGATTCAGGAACTTGTAAAAGTTTATCAACAAGAAATAGCCATCTATCTAGGATAAGGGTAAATAAACCATCTTCAAAAATTGGCTTCCTACCCTAGAATTCCTGAGAATGCTTGCAAATTTAAAGCAGGAAAATAAAATGTTAAAATAAAACCAAAAACACTGTTAAATGCTCCCAGAGTTAGTCTTCATCTAAAATATATATATATATATATGCACTTTTTGGTCTTATTTTTTTTTGTACGTTTTAATTTTTTCCCTTTAAGCTTACAATGGAAGAACAATTTAGCTTTTCTTTTTAAATATTTCAAATCCCTCATTATGTCTTGTAAACAAGAGGGGCATTAGCACCCGGCTTTCACGTAGTATCGCAATGAACTCAACTAGCCCAAAGTGCAGGAAAAGGGACCTTAGGGCAGGTTGGGAGAGAGAAGTGAGGGTGGAACACAGCAATGAACCAGCATGTATAGCAAATCATGTGACAGAACAGATACTGGCTTGCTCAGGCCAAAGGTGCTTCACTAGGAAGTACTGCTGGCACAGGACTTTTAAGAACCTGCTCTGCATGTCCAAGTGCGCTTGGTCTTTGAGCAGGAACAAACCTATACAGATGCCTGCACATGAAGGGCACTAGGCAGCTAGCAGGAGCTGAAAGAGAGCATTTTGTTTCTTTGTGGATGGTGGGATCAATGGAGGAGACATGACAGGAAAGTATTTTCCAAAGTGGCAAGAGTATGCTGCACACTCCAGTTTACTAAACAAATACAGACCTAGTCACACTTTTCTATCACATTTGCATACAAATCTACAGGCCTGTGTATATGCAGCATTTCCCTCAGTCAGTCTTCCTTGTGACACTGGGTTTACACAGAAAGGGCAAATTAAATAAACCAGCCATAAAATTCCCTAGCCCTTCCCTCCCACCCCCAACACATAAGCATACACACATACACACGCGTGCAGTAACCTCCCCCCTTTTGCTTCTGACCACCAAACCCATGAGTTAAATGCATTAGACGTGGTCACATCCTTCAATGAAAACACTGAAGAAACAGACTCCCCTATCTGTCCCTCTCTGCCAGGTGATAAAACACTGCTTCCTCTAAGGGCTGGAATAGACAGGTATGTGCTGGTACAGAAGGTCGGCACTTTGTTAGACAGTATAACAGCTGGACAATGCCACATGAAGCCCTAGTACTTATGTAAAAAGTACTAGCATCTCTCTTCCCTCCTCCCCTGGCCCCAGCCCCATGAAAGACTTCCTGCTTCATGTCAAGGGATGTTCCTTCAAGTTGGCTATGACTCTCTTCACAACAGGTCTTAAAAGTTTTGTTCCCAGCGCACACATGCACTCACACACTGGCTATCACTGTAGCTAACAGATCACCCCTATCCTGCCCAGACTACTACTGCACTGATGCTAAAAAAACCCCTAACCTTTCCTTAAATACAGAAATTAAAAAGCAACAGTACAGAAGAAAGTAAAAACAAAAAACAAAAAGGTGCAATACTTCTTTAAAAAAAAAGTCTTTGCTAGTTATATACCTCCCTAAGCAAAACCACTTACACAGGAGAAAACACAACACAGAGAAACAAAAGGAAACCTTTGAAGTACACACTGTTTTAAGAACATTCGTAAGTAAACGTTTCTGTCAGTGATGGTCTGGCGCTGTAATGACACCAAGGCCTGGCACAGGTAACGCTCACCATGAAGGACGCAGGAAGGAGTTAGCTGCATGTGCTTTCAGGAGATGAGGCAGGCTGGCCAGTACTTTGCTGACACCACTTAGTTTTTTGTCAGTTTTAATGGAAGTAGTAAATAAACTAAAAGGCTAATTTGGTCGGGCTGGATTTTCAAGCTTTTGATGGATTCCTCTAGAATGAGTGCTTATCTAGTTACCTAGTTATCTAGGTGCTTATTTACTTTTAGGGGAGAAAAAACCCACTTTTTTTAAAAGGTACTGACGCTTGCAAGAGACTGAAAAAGAACATTTGTCTAGCTGCACAAAAAATGGCAATGTCTTCTTTCCTCCTCTCTTCTCCTTGTTGGAAGAAATAAATGGCTTGCATTATGCAACAAACAACCTAAGGTTCATTTAGCACAAAAAAACCCACATGCAGACATAAATAAAGACACTTACTCAAAAGACAACATTGTCTCCCTTCTCACCAAATCCTTTGGATACGGCAGTGTTCTGCTCTACCACAGGGTTAGAACAAGGGCTAGAAAGTGACTATCCACTCTATGTGATCTCTTGATTTGAGACAGCACCCTGCTAAAATGAATTTAAAAAATCCTACTGACAAATTTTAATCTGGCCCAATTGGATTCCACTTAAGCCACAGGGACTCCACCATGCCTGTCTTGCTTTCAGAATCAAGACACGCAGATGGCCAGCCAGCCTGTAGACCACCACCAATGCAGCGTTTCAGGATTATATATAAAGAAAAAAATGCACACACACAAAAACATGTGCACACACACTCACACAGAAACAAGCACACGTGGGCAGTTACATGTGCCAGAACACACTGGTACTTATCAACCAGCCAATCACAAAGTGTTGGTTTTTTGTTTTGTTTGTTTTTTATGTTTTGGTTTTTTTTGTGTGTTTTTAATTTTTAATTTTTTTTCTAGTTTTATTTTTTTGTTGTTGTTTTTAAAGTGAGGCTCCGTCAAGTCTTCCCCTCCCTCCCCTTATTCTTTTGAACCCATTCCCAACCCCAACCCAACATGGTAGACCTAAGGACGGAAACACACCCAGTGCAAACAAAGTTAAAAAGCTATTTTTTCAGTATATATGTTTCTTAGCAACAACTTCTGTATAACATGAAAAAGTGAAAAACTAGAAACTAATTTTTTTAATTTTTTCTGTTTAAATTTAAATGGTATGTGTACTTGCTTCACATTGTCTTTCTAAGTTGGCGTTCACGATTCAAGTATTTCAAGAGTGATATGTTCTCTTTTTGGATTCATATTCCAAACAAAAAAACTGAAGTTATATAAGGGAGGCAACTATGTGCTCAGACAGTCTGTCAATGACCCACCTTTTTTTCTTTCTTTCTCCATTTTCTTTTCTCCTTTTATAAATGTATTTATTGCAAGTTGAAAAAAATGAAAAAGGTCAAGTTAGTGCTGCTGCTGTTCCAAAAAAGGTCACGAGGTCAGAGTTGAAAGTTCTAAGTTCAGATTGAATCCGACCCTCCTCCCAGAAGGTCTCCAGGTAGTAAGGGAGCAGGGCTGCCCATTCTGTGTGGATCCTCTACGCTTGGGACCCCCCACAAGCTTGAAGAGTAGTTTGGGGGCCCCCACAATGAAGCGCCAGTGAGATCACCCCCACTGCTGCTGCCGCCGCCACCACTGCTCCACTGCCCAAGCCCTGTTGACCCACCAAAGAGATTCAAAGCGGGTCCAACTGGATCTGTCTGGTTCTGTCCTGTCTCCAGGGATTGCCAGCCCGCTGCGGGTGCACTTGGAGTTGCTGCAGGTGTAGGGGGCTGAGCTTGTGCCAAAAAGCGACTAACCTCTTCATCTGTGGCAAACTCAGCCAGGATGGTAGTGTTTCCCAACACACACCTACAGGGCAAGGCACACATATGAAAAAAAAATAGTTAAGAGTCAAAAAGTAATGGCAAGGGATTCAGAAAGCATGGGAACAACACTAATAGGTGCCCAAACCAAAGGAGGTATCAGCTACATTGCGACATTGCAGTAGACATGGAAAACTTCAGCTGTTTTTGACAGTGAAACTCACTCAAAACACAAGAACTTTCATTTTATACAAGGAAAAAACAAAACAAAACCACCCCAACCCCTTGCCCCAACATTCAGTTATGCCTGAAGCAAATCTTTATAAATTTAAATTAAGGTCCTGAACGTTAACACCAAGAGCAATAGAAATGACTATACCATGTAGGTAAATGCACATTTGCCACCTTTCAAACAAAACAGACGAAGAACAGGTTAAAAGCCTTTGGAATTCAGAAGATTAGTATAATTCAAAAGTTTTCACTGAGTTTAGGGGCTGACACCATCAATTCTACACCTTCAAAGAGTTCTGTCTCAAAACCTTGCTTACATGTGCAGTGCAGTCTGGGCCTTGGCCGCCTCCTGTTTGGTGTTGTATCGGATGAGGGCAGTGCCCTGGGTCAGGTTCAGATGGAATGTCAGCAGTGGGCCATGCTGCATGCAGATCGTCCTCAAGGTTGACCCATCAATCTGAGGAAGAATAGCCAGGATGAAACAGATGTTTATAATTACTTCTCCAAAAATACTTCAATCCTGACTTCGTCAATAATTGAAAGATATTCTGCTCTCAGCAAGAAAAACAGATGAAAGCAGTGGGAACTAAGCAAAGGTGACAGAAGTTGATTTTTAAACAGGAACTGGTATGTTTTGTCTTATCACAGTTACATGCGGTTTGCTTTAGTATGGAATAATATAAATTATCTTTCCTGTTTACTTATAGCTTGAGTCCAGTCTTCCCTCTCTCACTGAGTTTCTTACACTGTCACTATCCTTACATTGACAGCTTTTCCAGAAATTATATACAACTTATACTTCTCACCACCTTCAGTCATCAGAATTTGTAGCACAGAAACCAGAATGTCTTAAGTCTCCAGCTCTCGGATTTCAGCAGAATTTAAATAAACTAGAATTTAAAAGATTTTTGCAAAACTGGAAATATAGCTACAATGAAATTTTTGAAAATTTATTTTGGTGCTTCTTTGTAATTGTGGTTTATGAAACAGTGACAGAAAGAGTCAGTGATTTTGCTGCCAAACCCACCAATGGCCATTCCATATGAACTAATGTTTTTAGTTGTTACCTACATTCTGTCTGTAGCAGTAACAGCTTGTTACTTACGTCCAGTAACAGCTGTTTCCCCAGGTGTTCTGTACAGACAGATTCCATTCCTGGTGTGCCACAGGAACATGGACATATGAATGGGATCCATATGTGCAAATACTTAAGGAAGTGCTGCTTTCTTTCCTTTTCCCCCCTATTTTATAATACAGCTTCAAATGAGGGAAAAGGAAGTCGTGTGGGGGTACAAATATGGTCAAAGTTAAAACAGAGAACCTTGAAATGAACATATTGTTCCTTCCAAGCCTAACCATTCTGTGAGTCTAGGAATCCATCTGAACCTTTACACTTCTCTAGCATACTAATCTACAATAAAGAAACTCCATAATGAGACAATTATGATCTGTTTCTCTTTCTTACTACTTTAGATGCCTCCTTCTTCCATTAAATAATTCCTAAAGCAGCATTAAAGAATTTTACACAAGCCAGACTTAGAACTGTGCTTTTTCCTCACACCACTTCTTCCTTCACATCAAGGTTAACAGTCTTTTCAACAAAAGGAGCACAGTTTGCCATTTAGAGTTATCTGATGGAGACTTCAGTTTTTTCTTCCATATGAACCTTTTTTTGTGGACTGTAGAAGCACGGTAAATTATCCTTCTGAACAGGGGACTCTCTGTCTTGACCTCAGGGTGCTGCTTTTAATCATATAGGCTTTTCCTAGCCCCTGAACACAGGACTAATTGGGAGTGCTGAAACCAGGATCTCCACAGAATTAATTTTGAATGGCAGCAAGCTTTGAGAATACTTGCAGAAATAACCTAACTTTTTGGCAGGAGTGCTGGAAAAATTCTGTGGCTTCACTATGGAAACATTGAAGTGAAAACTGGCAGTTACATCACACTTCTTACTGACAAAATCCAAAGGAACAACTCCAAACCATTCCACATTATAGTAACAAAATTTATGCTCATTTCTAAGAAAAAACTTCTGGTTTAATTATTTTTTATAACTCTTAAGTAAAGAAATGTTTTAACAGTCACACAGCAAAATCTGAACATTTTAGAATTAGCTGAAGCAATTACAATAGAAAAAACAATCAGACTGCAGCTCAGTTTAGCAGAAATACGTTATATATGCTGACAAATCTGATTTTGTCAGATTTTATTCAAAAAGAAAAAACTGAAGAATTCGCAAATCCTTGCTAAAGCAAACAAGTTCCCAGAAACAACCACAGAAAATACCTGTGGAGTGAGATTGTGAAGAACCAGCCAGTAGCTAGGACGAACTGAGCCACCATCACTCCAAGTAGATGCTGCAAATTATAAGACAGATCAATCAAACCAGATTTGATACAAAGAAAAAACATCGTTTTTTACAGTTAGGTCTTACAGAAAAAAACAGCATTACCAGCCCTGTTAAAACACGAAAGTCTAATCTTCAGTCCTGAAAAAAAACCTACACCTTTCCTCACAGTTCACATCAAGATTCATTTTACTGGAGTGTTTCTTTGAAGAGTTTCCTACACAAAGCAAGCATCTAGTCTTGAAAGGCCCTATATAGCAGGTATTCTCTTCTGGCAACTCTGAGCCCCTTCTTTGCTCATTCCCTGAAGCAGGATCTGGGATTCAACCCCCCATCTACCCCAACTACTGGCAGCAAATTTCCATTTCAAGAAGGAATTTTTTTTTTCTATTACTGGACAACTGCAACTTACTTTCCTCCAAACCACTGGTGCTGTGAAACATACACTGCTCAGGTCTGATCAGTGCTGCTACCAGTTGATTGTTCTTACCAGAGCCAAGCCTTGAGTCCTGTGCTCCCCAGCCCCTGACTGATCGGGGTGCTGTGTTGTTCCATGGAGATGATGGTTTGGGGTTTGTCAGGCCAGGAGGTGGGCGAGGCAGCCCTGTAGTGTTCCTTGAGGAAATATGGTTTTTCCACATCTTGTTGGAGAGATGAGTGGGATTGTGTCCTATGGGATCTGGGGACCAGGTTGATTTGTAATCACTGAATTTTGCTAGAAGATTAAGAAATTGTATGTATTAGAGAAACTTGTGAGATTAAATATCTGTCCTATCACAGTAGGTCTTTTGACTGCACTTATATTGGAGACAAGCATGAAAACCAGAACCATACAATAGTTAATTTATCATACCAAAAGAACTTCCATGCTACATGTAACTTAATCTTTGCTTATATATATGCTGACCAAAAAAAAAAAGTAATATAGCTAGATAATTTGTGATAATGTAGCTGATTGCAGTATGTTACATCATTAATAAGATGAACAGCAACTTCGATGTCCACACTACATTTCATCTGAGAACCCGAGAATTTCTTAAAAGTTTGGGCACTACTGACCTTTAATGAAACTGGACCTTCTTCAAGTAAAAAAAACCTGCAGAGAACTGAAAGGAGTATACCATTCTTGGTCTACTAAGCTAATGCTGCCTCCTAAAGATGTCTTCCCTACAAGATCAAAGCTTTCTTGTGAATTGCAAACCTCACACAATGTTGACACAGCAGTACCACATAAAAAAGGCTGTTTAGTTATGTGACACGATAGCGCATTTTTTCACTAGGAAGTATTACTAATAGGCAGGTGCCTACTGGAAGACCTACAGTGGATATCCTTAACACATTTTAAGAACTCTTTATAAAGAAATGCAATAAAATAGGAAAATAAAAGTGCTCCGCAAAACACCACTGGTCATGAATATTTGTGAGCTCTGCCTAAACCAGTGTCTTAGTTTGAAAGACAGGTGTCTGCCAGGGAAAAGCCAGAGCCTCCCTTGGAATGGAGAATGTAAACTCCTTCCCTCTGAATTATTGTAATTTTGAAATTAAGGGGCTCTCAAGCAAAGGCATGGGGCTAGGAACAACAGCTCTTTACTAGTATGTATAACAAGATAAACAAAACAACAACTACAGCATTAACAACAAAACAGAACCAGGAAAACTTGTGACAGCCTTCTTGGCCGAGATGGGAAGGGATGGAGGAGAGGTTTTGCTTCATAAAACCCTGAGGCAGTCTGACCCCGGTGGACCCTGCAGGACTCTGAGGGACACCAAGCTGGAACGGCAGAAAATCCTGGGCTGGTGGATGGGATATATCAGAAGCTCTGCGGTGGTAGCTGGAACCAAGGGGCATCCTGGCATGCAGGCTGGGATGGGGGTGCAGGGCCACAGTGCAGCAAAAAGAACAGTGCCAAAGAAGGGGCAGGGCAGCCCAGCTCCAGCAAGGCAGGAGATGGCGAGCTCAGA
Source organism: Cisticola juncidis (assembly GCA_013400215.1). Lineage (NCBI taxonomy): Eukaryota > Metazoa > Chordata > Aves > Passeriformes > Cisticolidae > Cisticola > Cisticola juncidis. Next base: position 19,341 of record VXBR01004847.1, on the reverse strand, counting down.
GCTCCCAGACACACGGACAGATGGTGGCAGATAACCAGGGCTGGATTGGACCTTGGTGACAGTGGCTGACAGTGAAGCCTCCCCAGAGCAAACCACAGCTTGGCTGTCCTCCTTCCAATGCTGAGAGCAAGAGAGTGCAGCTGCTCCCATGTCCTGTCCTTTATCTTACCCTTCTAAGAGAAACTCCCAGAGACAAAAGCGTACATTCTTCCACCCTGGCCAGTTTGTTCTTTTTAATTGCCTGTAAGTACCCAGCAGTTACTTTCCTAGCAACTTAGGGGGAAAAAATTCTGTAAGTAAAAGGAAACAAATCTAACCCCCCAAACCAGTTTTTTTTATAAAAGGCAGACTGGAAATTCTTCCACAACTTCGGACACCAAGGGACATGTCAAAAGTCAAAATTCCTTGAAAATTCCTCATTGTTCAGCACTGAGAACCAGTCAACACAGACATGGCAATCTGGGGGAAAAGGCTGTGTAAGATATTATATCTTAATCATAACTCTCATGTACTTGTGTGCAAATATGTGCATTTTAACTTTAGTCACGAGCAGACGGTGGTGAATGTAATTTGAAACAAAGTGAAAACCCCCAGATTTATGATATGCCAGGGCACCACAAAATAACACATCTGGAAACCAAGGCCATAAAGCTTTCAGCATGTATAAGCATGCTTCAATTTACAGCTGTATCTCTGTATTTCCATGACACAGAAACGGTCAGTAGCAAGCAGGTTTCAAGCACTAACCTTTGAAAGTGTGTAAAAATGCTTAGAAACCTGCTTTCACTAGACTCTGCTTTACAGGTACAAGAATTCCCAGTTCAGATGATTTGCTTTCTGACAGCAAACATTTGTGNGTCCTATGGGATCTGGGGACCAGGTTGATTTGTAATCACTGAATTTTGCTAGAAGATTAAGAAATTGTATGTATTAGAGAAACTTGTGAGATTAAATATCTGTCCTATCACAGTAGGTCTTTTGACTGCACTTATATTGGAGACAAGCATGAAAACCAGAACCATACAATAGTTAATTTATCATACCAAAAGAACTTCCATGCTACATGTAACTTAATCTTTGCTTATATATATGCTGACCAAAAAAAAAAAGTAATATAGCTAGATAATTTGTGATAATGTAGCTGATTGCAGTATGTTACATCATTAATAAGATGAACAGCAACTTCGATGTCCACACTACATTTCATCTGAGAACCCGAGAATTTCTTAAAAGTTTGGGCACTACTGACCTTTAATGAAACTGGACCTTCTTCAAGTAAAAAAAACCTGCAGAGAACTGAAAGGAGTATACCATTCTTGGTCTACTAAGCTAATGCTGCCTCCTAAAGATGTCTTCCCTACAAGATCAAAGCTTTCTTGTGAATTGCAAACCTCACACAATGTTGACACAGCAGTACCACATAAAAAAGGCTGTTTAGTTATGTGACACGATAGCGCATTTTTTCACTAGGAAGTATTACTAATAGGCAGGTGCCTACTGGAAGACCTACAGTGGATATCCTTAACACATTTTAAGAACTCTTTATAAAGAAATGCAATAAAATAGGAAAATAAAAGTGCTCCGCAAAACACCACTGGTCATGAATATTTGTGAGCTCTGCCTAAACCAGTGTCTTAGTTTGAAAGACAGGTGTCTGCCAGGGAAAAGCCAGAGCCTCCCTTGGAATGGAGAATGTAAACTCCTTCCCTCTGAATTATTGTAATTTTGAAATTAAGGGGCTCTCAAGCAAAGGCATGGGGCTAGGAACAACAGCTCTTTACTAGTATGTATAACAAGATAAACAAAACAACAACTACAGCATTAACAACAAAACAGAACCAGGAAAACTTGTGACAGCCTTCTTGGCCGAGATGGGAAGGGATGGAGGAGAGGTTTTGCTTCATAAAACCCTGAGGCAGTCTGACCCCGGTGGACCCTGCAGGACTCTGAGGGACACCAAGCTGGAACGGCAGAAAATCCTGGGCTGGTGGATGGGATATATCAGAAGCTCTGCGGTGGTAGCTGGAACCAAGGGGCATCCTGGCATGCAGGCTGGGATGGGGGTGCAGGGCCACAGTGCAGCAAAAAGAACAGTGCCAAAGAAGGGGCAGGGCAGCCCAGCTCCAGCAAGGCAGGAGATGGCGAGCTCAGAGCTCCCAGACACACGGACAGATGGTGGCAGATAACCAGGGCTGGATTGGACCTTGGTGACAGTGGCTGACAGTGAAGCCTCCCCAGAGCAAACCACAGCTTGGCTGTCCTCCTTCCAATGCTGAGAGCAAGAGAGTGCAGCTGCTCCCATGTCCTGTCCTTTATCTTACCCTTCTAAGAGAAACTCCCAGAGACAAAAGCGTACATTCTTCCACCCTGGCCAGTTTGTTCTTTTTAATTGCCTGTAAGTACCCAGCAGTTACTTTCCTAGCAACTTAGGGGGAAAAAATTCTGTAAGTAAAAGGAAACAAATCTAACCCCCCAAACCATTTTTTTTTATAAAAGGCAGACTGGAAATTCTTCCACAACTTCGGACACCAAGGGACATGTCAAAAGTCAAAATTCCTTGAAAATTCCTCATTGTTCAGCACTGAGAACCAGTCAACACAGACATGGCAATCTGGGGGAAAAGGCTGTGTAAGATATTATATCTTAATCATAACTCTCATGTACTTGTGTGCAAATATGTGCATTTTAACTTTAGTCACGAGCAGACGGTGGTGAATGTAATTTGAAACAAAGTGAAAACCCCCAGATTTATGATATGCCAGGGCACCACAAAATAACACATCTGGAAACCAAGGCCATAAAGCTTTCAGCATGTATAAGCATGCTTCAATTTACAGCTGTATCTCTGTATTTCCATGACACAGAAACGGTCAGTAGCAAGCAGGTTTCAAGCACTAACCTTTGAAAGTGTGTAAAAATGCTTAGAAACCTGCTTTCACTAGACTCTGCTTTACAGGTACAAGAATTCCCAGTTCAGATGATTTGCTTTCTGACAGCAAACATTTGTGTCTGGCAGACAAACAGAAATTGGTATATGGCAGTGGTCTAATTTCCTCAATTTGACTACACTTTAAATATTTTTTTTATCTCTTTGGTCTTTCTTATGTGCTAGATAAAATTAAACAAAGCAAGAAGTTGCTACATGCCACTACACTCCTCAGGTTATAACAGAAGAACCTTCTGTATGTCATTAGAATCTGCATACACTGCTTCAAACCAAAGTCAGCTCACAAACTGGCTGCAGGAACTCAGTTTTCCTTAAGGACAAAAGAGCATTTTCACTACATTTGGTGAATATGCTGAGGTAATGCCTGAACACAGTTTTTATTCAGTATGATGAAAAAACCTGAAGTTTGGGCCAGATGTAGCTCTCAGCTCTGCTCGTCACCTCTGCTATTTACACACAATTCTTCATTTTTAAGTAATTGTCAAGATAATGATGTCTTCATGAAAAAACTGACATTTGCAAGAAGCTTAGAATCCAAATGGTTCCTCTGGAGCAAATATTTCCAGTGTTTTACTGCAAAGTGTGTGCAGAAACAGCTCTTCAACAGAAAGCTGTGGTGACCTTCTGATGAAGGATCTGCGATATATATTTCAGTTGATATTTATAAGCCAACCATTAAAAGTCAGAGGACCAAATGTCCTCACTGTCCAGATTTCAGGGAATGATGAGTACTATAAAAGGCAACGCAAAAACATTCCCTTCACAGCACTCCCAAGCCCTAAAGTTAAAATTGAAAAAAAATCCCTCACCTTTGCTAATACATACACAAGCAGGTCATATTTTAAAAATTATGACGTCAACAGATTGTATATTTACTGTATCTTTCCTTTTGCCTCTGCTGCTTTCTACTTTATTCATTAACTTGCATAATATGCTGGTTTTGGCTGGGGTAGAGTCAATTTTCTTCACAGTACCTGGTATGGGGTTATGTTTTGGATTTGTGCTGGGAACAGCACGGATAATACAGATGATTTAGTTATATTGCTGAGCAGTGCTTATATAGGATCAAGACCATTTCTGTTTCTCACATCCTCCCACCAGCAGGAGGGATAAAGATGCACAAGAAGCTGGGAGGAAACACAGCCAGGACAGCTAACTCCAACTGTGCAAAAGGATATTCCATACCATATGGAGTCATGCTTAGCATATAAAGAGTGGGGGGGAAGAGGAAGGAGAGGGGTATGTTCAGAGTTATGGCGTTTGTCTTCCCACATCACTGTTACACATGTTGGGCTTAATACTCCAAGTGGAACAACAATGATCTAGTGCTAAATAAAAAATGCTTTATCTGGCTAAGTTTCAAAGCCCGCATACCTGAAGTGCTATGAACGTTGGTGAAGGAATTGTCAGAGGCACTGTAGGGCCAGGCACCAGGTGAAGGCAGCGAGGTGTTGAGGGAAGAATTAGACCCTATCAAAGAGAAAAGGAGAGAGAAAGAGGAGACCAAGTTCACAGAGTTTCTCTAACACCCTTAAACCTCAAGAAAGCCATGACCGTACCAATGCCGAACTTTCAGGTGCTCCCAGGCACAGTGCAAAGGTACGCAGCTCCCCTCTCAGGCAAATGCAACAGACTGTTCACTGGCTACTACTGCAGCATAACAACAATCCCGAGTATCAGAGTGACTTTGAAAATCCCACATCAGATGTTCACTGTTTTACCTGTGGTACTGTCCCGCAGAAGTTGGTGGTCAGTATCTACAATGGGAGATGTGGCTGTCCCTCCCAGTACACTTCCAGGGGTCACATAGGGGTCAGATTCAGGGTCAATGTTCTGTATACCTTTCCACGGCACTCCTGGTTGGAACTCTGTGGCAGGAGAGAAAAAGGGATTAGACGGAATCAGGGAAATGTTATTTACTAGAAGTAATTGCTGAAGGTATTTCAGTGGGGTAAACAATTGTCTTCTACACTGCTCCTCAGGAGCAAAAAGACTACATGTTACAATTGCAATGCATTTCACAGTTCCTCCCACAGCACTAGCTCAGGTGTCATATGACTCCATGAACACACTTGAAGTACACAAACTTTGTGTGTGTGCTCACAAGCCTTTCTCAATGAAAGGCTACCTACCATAGGAGTTTGGAAACACAGTTGACACATCACAGTGTATGTACACACATATACTTTATACATTACCTATCAATACTGAGGTGAGATGCCTTGTGGTAAAAGTAATGTATATACTCACTGACATTCTTCATGCTTCACAATGAGATGGGATACACTTATCATGCTTTAATTTCAACTATAGCTCTAGGCATGCCAGAATTTTAAGACAAGAGGATGAATTATATTAAATATGAACACACAAAGACTCCAGTCACTGTAAGAAAGATTAGTAACTTGGTTCCTTCAATGAATAAAGTGCTGCGGTCAGTTCTGGAAGCAGTGGTGCAAAAGTAAGACTGACAAACACAAAAACAAGTAAAAGAGCTGCACACACTATGTAACAATTTATAGAAGTCTGAGAAGAGTGCAAAGGTGGCAGATTCGTCCCTTGCAGATACAAGTCTAGGATACAGAATTCCCAACCCAAATTTATGAAATAATTAATAATAGAATATTTGAGTGTAATTAAAAAAACATTATTAAAAGCGGGATCCAAGATGCACTCTCTAGAATGAAGCAATGTAGGATGAATCTGGCATGGAAGAGTTCATTTCAGTCACCTTTGTAATTAAGAAGTATGGTCAAGACTGATTTTCACAGACAAAGACAGAAGAAAATAGGATACTACTGGTTCAAACTATTGCCACAGCAAGGGCAATATTAGACTGTGGTAACGTATGGGAGAATCTGAGTGATGACAAAAGAAATGCCCCACTGGGTCATAACTATGGTCCATTAAGTCCAACATTTTGCCAACAGCAGTAGGACAAATATCATTAAGGACAGAACACAAACCTGACCACTATCTGTGGACTACTGGCCTCCCACTCTCCCAGTATCCACAGCTATCCTAACTTAGATGGCAGAAATACCACTATCTGCTAGCACCAGCTTGTGAAAGTGTTTTTTTCATCATTTTATCCAATCACTGTCTCAAGAAGCTGTGAAAGCAACAACCCAAAAGTTCACCACTCCTGATGGAAGAAAAGCTTCAATTTAAAAATTATATCCTCTTATTTCCAGCATTTACACCATGGTTCTAGCATTGCAGGAGTCACAGAATTACAGTTCTGCACTTGTCTTGTTCACTGCCTTCATGATCTTATAAACATCAGTTACATCTCGCAGTCTTTAGTAACTCAACAAAATAATCCAGGTATCAATACTTTGGAGCTGTTGGAGTCCATGTTTCCATGGATTCTCCGCGGAGAGTGAAATATGAAGGGATTGAATGAAAAACTTTAGAAAAATTAGAATATATATATATATATATATATATAAATATAGAATATATAAAGCTATATGTGCATAAAGTAGAAATCTAAGCCTTAGTTTTAAACTTCACATGCCCTAAGTCCTAGCTGTTAGTGTAGAAATACAGAGTTTCAGGCCTAGTGATAGAATTTAGACACAACAAAAATAGAATAGAGTTGTGTTTATAATTTTTGGTATGAATTTTACACACAATAAGATAGAATTTTTACGCTAGTAAGATAGAGTTTTGCACTGATAGACATGTTACATGCATAGGTTTTTGATTCTGCTTTTCGTAGTTTTTCGAACTTAGAAAATTGCACCTAGATTGGGTTGTGTGTAGATAAAGATATGAATATGCATTTGTAACTTATGGATAAAAAGCCTCTGGGTTGGAAGTGAAGGTATCGATTGATCAACCCAATCTATTGATCCAACCTCCACCTTCTGCAGCCTGAGGAAGGAGCCCTGCCAGGGAGCCCAATGGGATTCTAAAGGTGCCATCTATTATCGCTCGGATCAGGGCCCTGGGGTCCCGTCCCTTCCCTTTCCCCCTGTGGTGTTTGCCCCGGAACTCTGTTCAGGGCTGCCGGGGACTCTGTGAGGGTTCGGGACCCCCCACTGCCACCACGGCCCCGCATCTGGGAACTCTGTCTGGTTTGGGATCCCTCACTGCCATCGCGACTCTGTGGCCAGGGGCTCTGTGTGGGTTCTGAATCTCAGGGCCCTTCTCTGTTACTGTGATCCCCGTGGCTGGGCCCCCTGTCTGGGATTTCTGATCTCGTGATCCCTTTCTGTTACTGCGACCCCATGGCTGGAAACCCTGCTTGGGGTCAGGAGATTGGAGGTCGTTTTACTTAAAGGCTGTGATGCTAAATTCTATGCTTTACTTATTAGAATTTTGCTTGTTAAGAATTCTATGCTTTACTTATTAGAATTTTGCTTGTTAAGAATTCTATGCTTTGTTTATTAGAATTTTGCTTGTTAAGAATTCTATGCTTTACTAGAATTTGCTTGCTAAGACTTTATGCTTATTTTAAAATTGTAAGACCACTCTTTAGGATTCTCGCGCCTTCAGTTACATACTTTTATGTAATAAACCACTCTGCTTATACCTTAAAATGTTCTTAAGACCTTTAAGACCTAAAACTTGTAAAACGGCCTCGGCAATGAGCAATCAGCACGGCATCACAGAAGGATTCTGCTCAGCTACTACTAAAAATACTGCCATCCCCTGACAAGCAGGACCTCCCTTTTGTTAAGAAAGAAGCAATACAGCTCTTGGGTCTACTCAAAATATCTTTTCTGGTCTGAGACAAAAAATCCATGAACACAGTTTAGAACCTGGAAATCAGAACTTGTTTGGAGGAAAAAAAAAAGTCCAAGTCTACTATCTACAAAGATTCTAAGAAATGGTGAGACTGAAAATTAAGTGCACAGAAAGCTCTAATCAAAAGGTTAATGAAAACAAGGCTCCAAGGATCAGGGGTATTATTGTTTACGAACACATTCACTCATCAATGTAACCCACGTCTGGAAAAGCATTTCCTTGAACTTCAGCACACTGACAAATTTCCAAACTCTCCTTTGGGGCTGATAGTTATTATTATGCACATTCACCAAATCTTTGTCTACAGATAGGCTCTTTTATTTCTAGGCAGTAAAGAAGACATGAAAGGCATTTCTCCACTGATATCTGAAAGTCTTTTCAACAAGTTCAAATACTAGATTATTGTGAAAACCATGACAGACACATCGAGGTCAGTTTGCTTGAAGTATGACTGACCTTGAACTGGAAAATTATAGTCTAAGTATTACCATAGTATGCAATTCTGTGCAATACAACCAAATTACAAAGTTGTCACAATGCTGCAAAACTTGCTCTCACCTCTAGCTGTGATATCAGTTTGATTGGGTGTTGGGGGTTAATTTGATTTTTTCTTACGAAATTTTTTCCTGTAAGTTGCCAGGAAACCAACTACTGAGTACTTATGGGTGCTTGAGGAAAACAAGGAAGTGTCCAAAAGACAGTGTAGCACCGGTCTACACCTTTCGTCTCTGTGAGTTTTCTTTCAGAGGGGAAAGGCTACTGTGAGGTTTGGAGGCAGGTAAAGGATTGGTGGTGGGGAGGGGGGGGAACTACACAATCTCTTGCTCTTGTTGCTTGCTGTGAGAGAAGTTCACTGTCACCACCAAGTCCAGTCCTGGGAAATCTACCACCTTCTGCTTGTGTGCCCAGGAATTCTGTGCTCGCCTCCTCCTGCCCTGCTGGAGCTAGGCTGGGCCAGCCCTGTCCCGCTGTCGCTGCTGCTTCTTCAGCACTGCTTTGAGGCTTTTTTTTTTTGCTACCCTGTACCCCCGTATTGTGTTGCCCCACCAGGACATGCTTGCCATTCCAGCTACCACTGATGGAGCTTCTGATGTATCTCATCCACCAGCCTGGGATTTTCTACCGTTCCCGCTTGGTGCTCTCGAAATCCTGCAGGGGCACTGAGGTCAGACCACCCGGAGCTCTGTGAAGCAAAGCCCCTTGAGGTTCCTGATTCTGTTTTGTTGTTAATGCTGTAGTTTTGTTTGTTTGCGTTGTTATATATACTAGTAAAGAACTATTATTCCTATCCCCATATCTCTGCCTGAGAGCCCATTTAATTTTCAAAATTATAATAATTTGGAATGAGGGGGTTTGAATTCTCCATTCCAAAGGAAGCCCTGCCCTCCCTAGCAGATACCTGTCTTCAAACTAAGACACTGGGCACAACTTCATTTATCTTTGTGCTCAACTATACTGGTCTCTTGAATAACAGGATTTCTGCAGCAGATTGCATTTAAGATGAAAATGTGAAAGGTGTAGTCAGGGTGAATGCTGAGTGACCACTGTTTTAATTCAAAGGACAATACATCGATTTCAAGAGGTTTTCTCTTGTAAACTCATTTTTGTTAACAACTCTTTTTCTAGCACTGAAAGAAGTATTCTATTTCCATGCCAGGAATAGACCATGGACCTCATCTACAAGCTTGCAAAGGAGGACCTAGAGTGTAAAGTCATTTTAGGTCTTAATTTTTCATCAGGGGTGTTGTGTTGATAAGGCAGATCTTGATTTCAGTTTTCCTTGTCAATCAAGTCTGTAAGTTAGACTATGAGCTAGCTCAAGCGGTTGATGGTTACAGAACAGTAACTTGTCTCTGCAGCCTACAGGTCTTGTAAGAGTGGAACAGCAATAACTGGAAAAATGTCACCTGCCAAACCCCAGAATTTGTTACACAAGGGCTGCAATCATAGTCTTGAGTTACTCACACAAGAAACGAGGGATGGTACTGAGGATCTCAATGAAATTTTCTGTTCAGAATTTGTGAACTTCACTTATCTTCTCACAGTGGTAAGGCAGTCAGCAACAAAAAATTTACTTATCACTGACAAAGGGACTACAGCTATAACTAGGGAAGCTCTACTGTATCAACAAGGGCTTGAAAGTGTAGCTATCCAGCTCCTCACTTCCATAACAGTTTTGGCACCAAGAACCTTGCTAAAGCCAGTGGCTGCTCAAAAACTTGGAAACATGGCAGAGCTGATCCTCATGTGTCTCTTGTAACATTCCAAGCAATACTGTGTTTCTCAATACAATATAGGAGAATGGTGACTGAGGAAACAAGTTCAGCAGCAATGCGTCTGTGAGTGAGGTCTGATAAAAGATTACATTTTGGGAGTTTCTGGCATTATGACCAGCAACTCAAGTCCAAAAAGCTCCATATTTAACAACTAAGCTGACAGAAGTGTAACACAAATACATCTGCACAGAATGCAGTGAGCGGTGGGCTTCCATCACAAAAAACTGAGGGCTTCCATCATAAAAATCTTCAACTACATTTTCTAGGTTTCCTGAAGTTGTATCTGTCAACAGATTCCTAGGCTTTCTGATGCAAGGTCTGTGCTACTACTTTATCCAAGAGATGTACCTAGACTTCTACTTATTTCAGCTTGAGGGGATACACAGCAGAGGGTTTGCAGTTAGCAACATCTTCCTGGAATGCAACTTCTCCTCTCGAAAAGAGAAAAATCACAGCACCCACTGTTTGCTGAACATTGGTGAATAACCTGTCCAACTTCAGGGACATCACTCTGTTTAAATGAATGTTTTATATAGAAAATTATGTGTGTATTCCAATAAATATGTACTTTTCCTAGAGAGTTTTTGAGAAGAAACATAAAATTCTACCAGTGAAACTAGAAATGTGCCTGTCATGCCAAAAGTAAGGGACTTCTACCCAAGCCACAAGATTCTTGACCATAACTGAAGAATTGTAACACTCTTTATGCAACATGAACAAAGGTGAACCACAACCCTGTGGTGTTCCCACCATCACAAAAAAACCCCTGCTTCACATCTTTTTCTTTCTGATTCCACACTATCAATAATTTTTACACTGTGTCAGCCTAACACAGCACAAATAAGGAATCAGTACAGAAGAAGGCAGATGATGGTGTGTAGTCTATCAACATATGCTTTCATGAAAATTTCTGTAAATTTAAAGTCATGAAACCACCGAAGATATGAGTTACCTAACAAAAACCAAACACTACTCAGACAATTCAGCGGTTAGTTCATATTTTGCCCAGCATTTTTTACTGGAAAGTCATCATTTGTGTTCTACTTTAATGTGGAGGAAAATTCAAAACCAAGACAGGCCAAGCCATGCAAGTATTTTCTTTACAATGGTTATTTAAGTATGATGAGGAAAGGTCCAGCACATCTATCCTAAAGTGAGGACACAAGCCCTGCCTTTATATAATACCTGGAGGCCAGCTGGCATTGCTGGATTTACTTCCGATCTTGCTTGTTGGTGGAGATTTGGCAGGTAACCAACTATCACCAGCAGGGCCTGCATGGCTGCTGAGTGGGTCACCCTGGATTATGTCAAACTGGTTGTAGGGCGACCCTCCACGAGCCTTTCCAGGGGGCACTATTGCACCTGCAGCATTAAAAACACATATTTACACTCAGGAAAGATTGAGATCTTCAGGAGTATGATATATTAACACAAAAATATTTAAGATGCATACTGGTGAGGCAAGACAGTTTCATCTAAACTATTTCACCTCTAGCAAGACGATCGTACAAGCACATTCCCAAAATTCCCCTTCTCACCATTTTTGTGCATATTGGCATCTTGTGAAGCCACAGAGGGCAGCCCTTCCATCATAGTCCATTGCTTAAAGCGGGATTCTGTTCCAGCCTCTTTCCCTCCCACCATGCCATAATCCATGCCACTTGAGCCAAAGCCTGTGAAACAAACAAACAAAACTCCATTGTCATGTTCTGGGGTTTTTTTAAGCATCTTTAAACAAGGAGTCATTGAAATCATAAGAAAAGGGTGAGGAAAAAAAATGAACAACAGCTAAGGGTATGTTCAAGGGGCATCTTTCAAGTAAGTGTGTTACCTCAGTATGCCACAATATGCTTTCTTCTTAGGTTTGTCTTTTTTCCATGTAATGAAACATAATGCAATTTGATTCAAAGTTGACGCTTGTGATAACCTTCGTTCTAATGCTTATATATAAATTACTCATTTCTGGACCCAGACATAAGTGACTAACACCGTATTAATAAGAGGGAAGCTACAGGCAATGCACCAAACCTCATTCCACAGAGCACTTACCACCTGAGCTGTATCCAGGTATCTGCCCTTTGCTCTGTAAATCTGAGAGACCCACATTCAAAGGATTGGGTACCATGCTGTCTAAATGTGGCTTAGGCCCAACAGGGTGGGATGGCGAATGCTTCATGCCAGGCTGCCTCTGCTGCTGCTGCTGGAGGGCACTCACCATACGAGCAATCTGCAAAAGAAGAAACCATTTCATCTATGCTATACTGTAACACAGATTCCAGTGAACATAAAGAAACAGTGAATTAGAAGAGATCCTGATGACCCTACTCTCCATGAAATGCAATGTGAAGAGGGCAGAAGACATTACTGAAGCCAGCACCATCTCTACTGCAGACTGCATTTCCCCAGCACACTTCATATGATTGACAAAAACAGTGCCACACACCTGTTGCTCCTGCTGTTGACGCACAGCTTGAGATAACTTTCTCTGGCTCTGTAACAGCTGTTGCTGCTGCTGCTGCTGAAGGAGGAGCTGACAAGCCTACAAGATATGTGGGGATGGGAAGAGTGAAAATACAGAGCTCATCAAGTGGAATATAATTGCCAGGAGCTAGTCACTAGCTTGCTCAGCATTTAGGTAAACGGTTTTTCATTCCACCCACTCAAAACTACAATTAATACATTAGAAGAATACCACATCCTTCATTTAAATGTTTCTAATTTAACATTGTGCAGCAGAATTACTTGTACCTGCTTTATTACCACCACTACGATACAAGTCTGAAGAAAACTTTATTAAAAGTCAATAAACAACTGCTTTCTGTACAAAAACATGGCTTAGAATCATTACCGTTATCCACAATAATTACATGGGCCTATTTGATTTCTTATGCCTTCTAGCAGGACTTTACTACCCGTTATAGCAAAGAGGGAATACTTGTACAAAATAACATCAGTAGAACAAAACAGAATTAGAATAAGCATAAAAAGAAAACTCAGCTGACAATTCGCAAACAGCCTTGTTTCACAAGATTACTAGCAACTTACTAATTGAAACTGGGGAATCTGCGGAAGCTGGCTCAGCATGGCAATCTGTTGTGGAGAAAGCTGGGGGCCCATATTGAAAAGACCAGGATTCAAGCCACTGTTGGGAAACTGTTTGAGCATGGAGGCTGAAACCTGCATGGAAACCAGTTACATATTCTGAATGCACTGCTACATGGAAAAGATGATGAAGTACAAGCATTTCTATAAAGGAATAAGTAGGACTATGACACCAATCTTAAATGGTGTTCTGGGAAAGCCATTACAGATTTATTGACACACCACATTTAAACATGCACAATCTATAACTTGGGCAGAGGGAATACCTCACTTGATTGACAGTATACAGTATTACATGTGCAGATGCAGACATATACACAAAGGTTCCTCCCCCAACCAATCAGGTGCTAGAGACCACATTAAATTTAAATGCTGACATATATTCAGCTAACCAGTAATCACACTACTGCATTATCACATTAAAAATGCACTGCTTGACAAAGAAAAAGAAAGGCATTCAGGCAGTCACTGGAGTAAAGAAACAGTGCCTCACAGAAGGAGTTAATCTCTGTAAATTAAATAAGATATAGTAAAAGACAGGAGTAGGTGGAGAAAAATCCCCCCCCTTTCTCCCTGGATTATTGGAGAGTTACACAAGTACAATTCAAGAGAATCTCAAGAACTGTTCACCAAATTCAAAGTAAAAGGTAAACTTGTTCATTTGGAGACCTTTAGGTCTTAAGATTAAGCTTGCAATGTAAATGTAACACACAGCCCCTTCATCAAAACTCTGGTTTGGGGGGGACAGGAAGCACAGGACAAGACTACTTAAAAAAATTAAGCAACCTGTCACACTTCAGAAACACTTTAAGCTTTCACTTTTATTTGTTCCTTTCAAAATACTTTGCAAAAGCCTATATAAGACACAGGATTCCCAAATCCACTTTTGAGGTTTAAAAATACTGGTAGTGAGCATTTACTATCAACTGCCTTGGAACAAGATAGAATGCTAATGGCTTCTGCACTGAGTTTTAAGTACTTTCACTATAAATTTTAATGGTTTTATCTTATATAATTTTTCCATTTCTTAACATCAAGTTGAGACTAAGAAGGCATGTAAGTAAGCTCAGTGATGTGCTCTGAAGGTTGTAGCTCAACTTTTACAAGTAATCAGTTGCTATAAATTCCTTACCTGGGGAGAAAGGAATTGGGGAGGCACTTGCGCCCGGATATTGGGGGAAGGATTTAGTGGCTGCACTGGTGTGTGCATGCCCCTCGATTGTGCTGTGCTGTTTCCAAACAAACCATGATTGCCACCCTATAAAATTAAAGCAGTAGTGAGAAGATGAATCTTGCAGGATAATGGACTTCTATGCTACTAACTACGTATCAGAAACAAGGAGCCAAGTTACTGACTTGTTTGAGTTCCCTTAGAATTACAGACATTTGGCTAAAATCAGTAATATCCTACCTGGGTTAAAACAACTGTGCTACATTTTTTCAAATGCAGGCTGTTTCTGCTCTGAAACTGAAGGGTCATGCTTATCTACTTACTCCAAAACATGGCAAATCTAATGTTTTATTATTTTCCACTTTACATATTGGGAAATGGAAACTTGGAATACAAACAACAAATGAAAAACTCCATTCCATTAGCTTAAAAGTATGGCAGGACTGTCAGCAAGAATTCTGGTCCCTCATTTTACAGAAGGCAAGTATTTTCCTGATTAGGTTGCTGAGATATTACTCACAAGGCTTTTATTTCTTCTGCAGGCCTTCCATTAACTGAAATTTCAATTCTAAAATAGCATTAAAAATTTTCCTTCTGCCATGAAAATGTCAACATTCTGGATTTGGGTATTTTCCTTCCCCTTTTCTCCCACTAAATTTCAAGAAAAATTTCAAGCAAGAAAAAGAACTGTACTTTTTTTTCCTTTCAGTGATTTATTTTCTAACACAAGAACACTTTATTGAGAAGTATTTAATGAGAAGTATTTACTGATTTATAAGCAACTTCTATAATAAACCTTAATGCATGAAAAAACCAACGAGAATTTGGGATTATGTTGCACGAGTTCAGCCTCTTGAGTAGACTTTTGGTACCATTTTTCAAAAAAAGAGACAAGAAATGTTATCAACAGTCTCTCACAATAAGACAGCTACACCCTCCTGCTTCTAAAAGCTCATACTCAAAGCATCCTTATGTGCCGTGAATTTGTCTTTTCAGTTTCAAGACTCTCAGAATTTCCCATCTACTGCTGTCTATCAGGATGTCTGTGACCCTTTAGATAGCTGGAGTTCTAAAGAATATTTTCCACTCCTCAGCCATCACTCCACCTTCTGCCTGTCCATGCTAGCATTGCCACACCCAACCAAAGTCCATCATCCTTCCAAACTAAGATTGTGCAAGCCTTCACTAAAACCTTTCTTTCCCTTATATACCAGGATTTCATAAACCCTATCATAATACTCCTACCATTAATACTGTACATCCTCTGCTATCCTTTTGCTCAAACACAAGTCTTTCCTCCTGCTTCTACACTGGCAGCACTATGGATTGCCTCATTCACCTGCAACCCCCTCCACCTAAAGTATCTTCTCCTTCAGAAGCAACTCGTAAGCATGCAGGAAGACAAACAAAAAAACCCAAAAGACAAGAGGTGTTATTCTGGAAAGACCCGGCTGGAGTAAACTATACATTAAAGTTTTTGAGAGGCTTTGAAGCTGCAGTTACACTTTCAGGCCTTTCTGTAATCCTGTAGAGTTCTGCACACTGAGATCAACAAGATGCCTGCAAATTTTGGACTTAATCTGATGTTCAACACCGTGTCACACAGAAACAGAAAGACAACACAAAGAAACATCATCATGTTAGGCATATGACTACATAAGCTAGACCAGTTGCAATAATTAGGTACTATTCTTTCATTTCCTAGTATTCCTAAAATATTCTCTTCAGAATAATGCAAAACACAATAGCCAGAAATTCTTCCAAACTACAGTTAATCACTTAACTCCTTCCCCACCATTTTCCTGTACACAAAAATATTGCTACTTCAAGAATTTTTAAAGGCCACTAAATCAATCCTTACTTTGAACTTTGAGGAAGGGAGAAGGGAACAGGCACAGTGCTGAATCAGTGCAATTTTTTACAAGCACATTTCTACATACAAGGTCTTTGAGTAGAGTATGAAAAAATTTCAATGTTGGGTTTGATGAGGCAAATCAACAGCCTCTAACTGGGTTTCAAGCTAGCAATTAAAAGAAAAGATACCACTAACTTCATGACTCCCGAAAAGCACATCTACCTGCTGTTGCACTGAGATTTAGGAAGAGGCCAACAAAACCAGACAGAGTATGTTGCCATGCTAGGAACCCAAGAGGACTAATTCTCAATGGCCTGAGACAGCTGAAATTTCCATTAACAATTTTAATTCTATTCAGCAGAAAAACAAATGCAAGCAACCAACTAACCAGGATTAAGCCCAGGTTGCAGCCTTATAACAATGCATCTTATAAGGTGGCCTGCTTACTTGTCTAGCAGCGAAGTTTTGGGGACTGAGCCCTGAGCCGATTGCCCCAAGGCCGACGTTGGATAGTGTGGAACCAGAGGGAGATAGCTTGTAGTTGGGAGAAGGGGAGAAGGGAGAGCAGGGAGCCTCATCCCCAAGGCACCCATCTTGATTGGAGAAAGGCAAAGTCAGCTGAAGCAGCAGTTAGCCAACAGCAGGAGTTGGTTAGTGAAGCAACAGAACGCAATAGGAGAGAAAGAGGGACGGTGAGTGACTAGGAAGAAGCAAAGTTAATTTGTAATAGCAGTTACAAGGACAAAACCTCTGATTAAAATGATCACTTGACAATTAAGATTTTGTTCCACGGAGATAATCTGAAGTTTTCTTTTTAAAAATACATCTTGAACTCCCATGAAATTAGTTTCTGACAGTGGCTATTACTACTACAGAAACAAACAAATCTTGAATGAATTTCCAGTGTTAGCACACACCTACCAGCATAATTTGTTAAGAAACGCATTAGCTTTGTTCATGGTATTTATTAATTATGCCACCAGAGGGAGTTGACAAAATTGCTTTTTGGCTTGTTAGATCAAAATGGAGGAGTTAAAAAATTCCTAGACAGTTAACACACATTCAGAATTTTTGAAACCAAATTTGTTTGCCATTTTACATGGGATAAACTGTATCTAAAAAAAAACCAACAGAACAGCTCTAGAGCATTCTGAATCTACTGGACACTCTCCAATTCATAATCTGAAGCAATTAATATTTGATAATAACAGTGAAAGCTTCTGTTAAAAATAGGCAAGAATATGAAAGAAACACTACCAGAACATACAACAGATGTCACAGAGAAATGGATGTCATATAGAAGCTTACAATACATAGACATACAGCATAAGGGGTTGTGGAATTTAGAAAGGGTGTTTCCAATAAATGCCAGACATGCAAGAAGAAAAAGATTTGAAAGACTGTGATTACTTATATTTACTTAGAACTCAACAAATTTTTTTTACGGTAGATGACCATACTTAGTAAGCCAAAAGAAACATCATGATGAAACCTATAATGAATTTCATTGCTACCAATAGTTTTACCTTCCAAGAAAACACAAACAGAATTTCTGTCAACATCAAAAACAGTCTACTCTAGAATAAAAAGCCTCTCTCTCCCCAATTTAGTTTTCTATGCACACCTGACATTTGTTTTATTCCTTCTACCAATAAAACTACTCCACACCTTCTAGTACTGAGCTCATTCAGGCGTTACTGACTTTTTAGCAGCTCTGGAGAAGTAAGGTAAAAAATGGGACCATGAACACAGAGGTTAATTTATCTAAAAATATTTCTCTTACCTTCTCAAAGTAAGGCCCACTATCTGTGGTTCCCATGTCTTTGGAATTAGGTGGACGGAATCCCGATCGATCCTTTCTCATCATGTCATTAAAATCCCCGAGATTCATGGTTCGTTTATCTACCTCAAACTTCTTATCTGGGAGACCACCTGTAAAAAAAAAAATAAAGTAGTTAGTGCAAATAATCTCTACCATATTTCATGACAACAGGTTCATAGCCAAAGAAATTACCTTTAAGATGGTATTACCTTTAAGATTGGGTATAAATTACATTTGTCTTATAATTTAGCATAGCTACAGTTGGTATTAAAAATGTTGAAAAATTAATACAGGAAGTTTCATTTAACACTGAACATGCCAATTTACTTTATAGAGTTTAATGTGAAGTATTTCTCACAATTTATGTACAGACATAAACATATACATTTCAACTAATTATATTAATTAATGCCTAGTTCTCTATGTCTCCCAAAACCTATACTGTTATTTTTTGGGATTCAGTATATAGAAAGACCACTATTTAAGTTCTCCATGTATTCTACTTAGCCTAAGGTGGGTTTGACATTGAGAAACTCTTTGAGATCATTTGAGAAATTTGGTCACATGCACATAATTTGGTCAAAATTCTCGAACAGTCATGTGAACTTTACTCTTGAACACAAGACAACAACTGGCATAATACTGGTATAATCAGACAACTGATCTCCCTTAGCCTGTACACAATAACACAACCAGTAGCATAGACACTTCTCAAGCACCCCCGTAAAGTCTCTTGCCACTGTTTAGTCAGTAACTTGGGGGAGTATGAGATGTCAGTAACAGATGACCAAACTGAAACATACACAGTGAACAAGACACGGACTTTCTCTAAAAATTTATCAACAGCAGAAGAGCTGACTGGAAGAAGTTTTCTACCTTACTCACTGAACTGTTGCCAAGGAACAATTTTTCTGGTCATATGTGGCAACTTTAAGCTATCAGATGCATATTGCTATGTTGAAGTAGATAGAAAACATCTTCATTTTAAAATATGGATGTGATGGAAATGAGATTTACTGCTATTTTACGTTTTAAAGAGTACTGTTTACTTAGTAGCACAGATGGTCTTTCCAAGAACCGTTTTAAAAACATGTCAGCACAATTAACAAGAAAATCTGGGACTTTTCCAAGGGAAATTGATAATAGACAACTTACCCTACCACTGACAAAACACTAAACCTTTATCAGAGCAGACAGCTAATCACTTCAATGTCTTTAAGACAGCATTCCTTGAAAAAGCTTCTCAAATCCAGCATCTCTTCTTAATGTCCAGTCCCAATCTCTTAACATTCACGGTACGCTACCTGCCAAGAAGCTACGAAACTGACCGCTACTTGCATGGGTTTTTCTTACAGCTTTCGAAGCTGATATAGCTTTATCCTCTCAGATGTCTTCTATGGAATGGTATATCCT
>VXBR01004845.1:1239489-1274786 GCA_013400215.1 Cisticola juncidis | reverse complement strand
CCCCGCTCAGCCCCTGCTGCCGCTCTGGGGCCAGGCTCTCCTTTCACAGCCTGCTCTCTGTCCAAAACGCCGCCTCCGCTGCTCCCTGCTCGGTTCGCCCTCAGGCTCGGCAGCGTGGGAGCTGCGATGGTTCGTGTCAGAGCCCTCGCTCTTGACGGGCTGCGGCTGCGGACCACGGTGATGCCACCCAGGCCCTAGTGCCCCGCTCCGCGCCACCCTCCCCACATCCTGCCTTCTTCGCCTTCACCAGCGGTGGCTCAAAAATTACACGGGCGATGGTATTGTTTTGGCTGGGGTTTGCGTCCCTTTTCCCTGCGCCTTCTCGGCGCGGAGGCTGCGGCAGCGGCCGGAGCCGCTCTCGGGGCGGGGNNGCTTCCTGCCAGCCCGGGGCTGCCTTGTGCCGCTCCCCGGGGATGCTGGAGCTGCCGTGTGCCGCTCCCCGGGGATGCCCATCCCGCGGCACCCCACAAAGTACCTTTGAGGCAGTAAACCGGAGCTGTGCGGTTCGCACTGCCGGCAGCGGCGCTTCCTGCTCGCTGCCCCGTCCCTGGCTGTGGGTGCGTGTCCGGTGCCGGCTGCTGCGGCGCTGCCCCCGGGGCGGGCTGGGGCTGCCGGCTCCCCGCGCCTGGGGACCAGGGCGGGATCTGCGCAAAACAGCAGCAAATCGGGGGTTCCGTGTTGGCAGCCGCGCCAGCATCGAGCCTCCAGCCCCTCTGCCCTGGGGACACGGTTTGGGCATCGCCAGAGGCAGCGGCTCCTCTGCGCCTTTGCGATTTGCGTGGCAGAATTTGGAGAGGTTGCACTCGTGCATGCTTTTGTAACGCTGCTGGCATAGGGTGCTTTGGGGATAGGGACCTGACTGTAATTGACAACTTGTAAAAAATCCCTAAGCAGCAATCCTGTACTGGAGCATGAGACATAATTTAATGACGTATTCATAAGAATGTCATTAAATCGGTTTTTGTTTTTAACATCGGGTAAAATGGGGCTTGTGGTAACATGAAACAAATTGAGAGGAGTAATACTTAGCAATAAATAGCACAGAAAATGCAATGGCACAGCATTGAAGTTTAAAAGAATCACATACTTCGACAAAATCCTTGGGTCATTGTAGAAAAAGAAGTGATTTTACAGGTAAAAAGTCAGAATGCCATTTTGTGCCACTGTAAGCAAACCACCGAAGTATGAATTTTATTAAGAAATATGCATGTCTGTTTCTATAAATATATTTATTTTTAATGTATTGTTTCCCAGGGTTATCTGGCCTTTTGTGTGGGCGACTTCAGAGAACAGTTCAGGAGTAGGGTAAGAACCTAAGGTTTTCTTGGTGTATTTGTGGGCTTCCTTTAACAAAAAATTAACAACATGAATTGCTTATCAGTTGTGATGAAACTGGCAGTATATTAAGCCTTTAGCATGAAGAAAGCTCTAAACCTGTACAATTAAATGTTTTAGGGCATTTGACATCTACAGAACATGGGAAATTTTGAATAAAAATACACAGAACAGCTCTGTGCTCTTTTTAGGCATCTGAAATGATAGTCTGTTAATTTTCAGTGTCTTGTGCTTTTTGGTGATGTGGGAAGAATTATCAGCAACAGAATTGAAAATTATGGTTTTGTCTAATGTATTTGGTTTTCTTCCTCAAACAGGCATATATGTCCTTAAATTAGCATTTTCATCTATTTATTGGCAATTTACAATCCAAACTGCTGTTTTATGCAAATTTCATATTACTTCAGAGCTGTACCAACAAAGCTGCATTTTTGTAGCATTTTGATACTTTCACTTTAATGGATATCTTGCTCTTTCAATGCTAGTACATTGGTCAGAAATACAATCTCTAATTCTCAGCAAAGCATTTGAAGTTATAATCCCTATAATCCTTGTAATTTGATGTATGGTCTATTTTGAGGCTGTCCTGGTTATATCAGTAATGCATTTCAATTTTCTAGCCTGTGTTCATTTGATTAAATAATTTTTTAATTTTGATATTTAATGTATGTTTCACTTAAACTTACACAGTATTTGTTATATAGTCTTAGAACTATAGGTACTATGTATTTGTATTATCTTAATTGTATAAATTCTCAGTTATACCACTTATGGAAAGTTACACAAAGTTTATATAATCATTTGATTATGTTGTTGCAGTTGGTGCATGTTTGTATGAGTAATGCTGCTTTGAGAATATTTGATTTGGAGAGATTGGTGTCTTTTGACTGTCTCTCCTTGCCATCTGTTTTCTGTTTCCAAGTTTAGAACTTCTGCAAGAACAGTACCCTTTTTGCTTGCAAAAAAGGCTGCATGAAAATTGTCCTTCTCAGAAAGAAAGGAAGATTTAAAAGTCATTCTGAGCCAGCATTGAGACCTTTATCAGTGGCTGTTAAGTCTATGATTTTATAGCAGATCAGCCATCAAGCAACCTTAAAGGAACAGTATTTTATGAAAGTTAAAGTTTATGAAAGACAGTGCTATTATTAGATTTAAAGAACCAGAAACACCAAATCCCAGCACATTGTATTCTTTTCAGAAGTTTATTTTTTTTTAATTTTTAGAGCTTCATATGAGTACCTGAGCTAAAAGGGATGATAAAAAAGCAGAACAGGAAAGATGTAGCGTTATTGATGATGCGGGAAGTTAAATTGTACTGCTTTCAACTCTCTTAGGTGTCTCCTCTTTAATGCTACAGTTGATTTATTTTTCCCCTCTTCCCAAGCAGAAAACTGGAGGAAGTAGGTTTTACCTTGCTTATCCAAATTTGTTTCAGACATCAGTGTTTAATAACAACTTTGTGGAATGTATAAACAGGTGAATGAGAGATGTCTAAATCCACAAGCTTCTGTTTCAGTCTGGTAATGTCTGGGTGGTGGTGGTGTGTCCTAACAGATAAATGGGGTGATGGTTATTTGTTTTGTTCTTTTTGACTGCCAAATCTTGCCTTCTTCTTTTGCCTTTTTTTGGTATGTATTACAGGTTAGACCAGCTTTATGATAAAAAGCTTTAGCACATCCAGGAGAATTATGTAACGTGATAGATAATGCTGTTCAGATTAGTTCCACAAAAGGAATCTGTGTTGACCGTTCTATTGTATTAGTTGTTGCCCCACCATTTGTAAGCTTTCAGTGTAAAACTTGACTTTAGTTCTAGTAACATTTTGGAACTTAATACAGTTTTTGTAAATGCACTTGCAGGAATGAAGTGGAAGTCAACTGAATTCCCTGGTGCGGTGCTGGGACGAAATGCCATTCATGTTTGTGGTGAACGGAAGTCACGGCGATGCCTAACATGGGAGGGAAGGACACGAGTGGACCATGTGGCCTGACTCGTTCAGACTGCAGCTCTTCTGCCTGCTTATGGCAGTGCTGGCTGTTGTGGTGCTGGTCCACAATTTTTTTCAGCTAGAGGTAGGTGAAGCTTGTTTCTTCTCCGAGATGGCTTGAGCAACGTTATTGACTTTCAAGTGTAAGGTTAGAGTTGTCTGGCCTTATATTATATTTAGCTATAAATTGGAATCACAGAAAATTCTGTGATTTCTGGAAAGTTCTGCATGTCTGGAGGTATTTAATCTAGCACCCTCCTCAAAAGCCTGGCATCAGAGTTAGCTTGGATTGCAACAGGGTATTTTGATGTTTGACAGTCCTAAAGGACACTCATATTTCACAACCTACCTAGGCAGCGTGTTGCAATGCTGCATTTCTCTTAGAGGGAAGGATGTTTACATTATCTGCAACAGGAAATTGCTTCTTACCCTATTAGAGTGTACTTTAACTCTAGTTCCTTTGTGACTGCCCTGTAGGTAGTGAAAGACTGCAGTTAGATCCTCTTTTGGTCTTCTCCAGATTTAAAAAAAGATGCTTTGATTACCTTAATGTCATTTCAGTTCCCTAATCATGTCAGGGGTTCTTAGCTGATCTTGCCAACTTTACTCTGGTGTGGGCTGTCCAAAAACCAGACAGTGTTCTAGGTATGCCTTCACCATGGACAAGTTGAGGAGAACTACAACTTTGCTCCATCAGGTGGTTGCGATATTGTTAATGCCTTGCCACAGTGCTGTGCTGCTGGCACATGGTGAGTTTGCTGTCTCCTGGAATCCCTAAGTCTTTTCCTGCAGAGCTGTTACTAGCTTGTTCATCTCAGGCCTGTAGTGATGCAACTTTTATTTGCCTTTCCTTTTTTCCCTCTGCTGGGTCTGCCTTGCATTTTCATTTTACTTATCACTTTGGTGCAGAGGTACTTTCAGACTGCTTGGTCAGTAACCCCAATTAACGTCCAGGCTGATGAGGATGTGTCTGAGGCAGCGCTGGAGGCTGACCCTGCCCGCTGGCTGCCTGCCTGGGCAGGCATTGCAGTGCTGCATTTGGTGGGTGAGCATTGTAGTGCTTAGCCTAGCACCTCGTGAAGTTATGGCTGTCCTTTGTGCCTGCCAGCCAGTCAGGAATTGCTTTATCTTCCTTCCTCCTGGCTAGTGAGGCCCAAATGAAGTGATCCAAAGGAGGGGCTGTAAAACCCCCTCACTCCCCACAAAATACAACTGAATCACAAGAGGATCAGTTAAGGGCAAGGAAGATGTTTGAGAAGTCTAAAATCAAAAGTGACTCAGGATCAATAACTGAAGAATAAGCATTTGTTACATTTTCCAGTACTAGTGGACGCGTTAAATAAAAACTGCAGATGCTGATTTTAAAGGAACAGGGATATTTTTTATGGATTGCAGCAAAGCTGCAGAAGCCCTTGCAGTAAATATTTGTAGTTAGTAAATGCACATATTCAAAAAATCTGGATGAATGCACAGAAGAAAAACCCATTAGGCAGTACTAGATCTTAAAGATGTTTACCCTAGTGTTTAAGAAATCTAAACCATAAAGTGAAAGAAACTATGTTAAGTCTGCAGGAGAAAATGGCACAACATATTTGGTCTGTTTTCTTTTCCCACATACCTGCAGTTGGAAACTATTTGCAATCAAAATACTGTGTTGGATGGACTTTTGGTTCAAGTTAGAATGATCCATTTTGTTCATAAGAGGTAGCTTTAGTTTTCTCTTCCACAGAATTACAGAATCGCTAGGTTGAAAGAGACCTTCAAGATCATCGAGTCCAACCCATGCCCTAACACCTCAACTAAACCATGGGTTTTGACCGGGGATGTTGCCTGAGGAATGTTGATATTTAGAATCTTAAACTGTTTTCTTTCTATTTTAAAATTACATTTCCTCGAGAAAAGGGCTCTGGCAATGCTTTGAGAGTGAAATGGAAAATACAGGTTGGGTGTTCACTCTGTGCTTTTTCTCACCACTGTCCATAACTGTCTTTGTGGCTTTGTTGCCCTTCACATATCTGCTATTCTAAACTCAGTTAAGTATTGTGTTGATGGTAAATCTTTACACTGTAACATGCAAATTTAATCCCTTCTGTTGTCATGACTTTTGTGAATGACCTGCTCCTGTATTTGTCTTGGCTCAGTTTTCCAGGCAGTCTAATATAGACATTTATGCTGATTCTTTTCAGTCAGAAATCAAAGCCAGGAAAAATACCTAATTTTTCTGACTTTCATGGAATATTTGTAACCAAATCTGTTAAGGCTCTGGACAGTACTGTTGGTTACTGTTGAGAATGTTACAAATACATCAGATATACTTCTCATCCAGCCTAGCCGGCTAAAGTTTAAGATCTAAGGCAACTGTCAGCTAGTCTCCCTTCTTTTTTGCTTTAGTTTTTTATGCTTTTTCATGTTGGGATGTTTCCTCTTCATTTCTGAAACTACTAGTGACGCTCTCCTAGTAGTCATACCCATGTCAGAATTTTGCTTTCCTTATGTTGCGTATTGAAAAAACCCAAAAAACAACCAAGCTCTCCACAAAACGTTTGGTAGCCAGCTTATTATTTACTTTGCTTTTTATTACAGAGTAACTATTCCCTTGAGGTCACATAGTTGATCATATAGTACCAGAAGAAATGGAGGAATGTGGTTTGATATTATATTTTTTCTGTGAATATAGCCAGACAGATAAAATGTTCAGTAATTTTTTGTGAAGTATCAGGACATTGCCCAAGCATTATGTTTTCAGGATGCAGGAAGGTTTTTTGTATTTGTACCAGTGGCCTTTAGAGTGACAGAACCACTTCAGGATTGGTTGTGAGCACTATTTCATTTAAAAGCACCTTGAAGAGAGAGTGTACGGGGAGAAGGGAAGTTTCATGCCAGGACAGCATATGAAATCAGACAGCTGAAACTGAACAAAAGAACTGTGTAACAAAGTTTTAAATTCTTGCTGCTAAATTGCAGGTGCCTACAAATGATAACTATC
Organism: Cisticola juncidis; assembly: GCA_013400215.1. Taxonomy (NCBI): domain Eukaryota; kingdom Metazoa; phylum Chordata; class Aves; order Passeriformes; family Cisticolidae; genus Cisticola; species Cisticola juncidis. The sequence goes on along the minus strand of VXBR01004845.1, from coordinate 1,268,478 downwards.
TTACTCCAATTATTTCTGGAACATTTGACTGTCAAGTGATGGCTTTTGAGGATTGGCTTTGACACTTTGAGTGGTTCAGCAGCCACTCAAACTGCTGTGAGATGGTAATGACAGAGAACTGATTTCATATCTGTCATAGACAACAAATAAAGTACCTGGACTGTAAAATTACTGAAAATAAGGTGACTGACCTTTCAGGAATTGGCATTTGTTCAGATTCAGATGTTGTCTCCTGGAACTTTTGTTTCCCCACTATCCCTGTTGCCTGGGAATCTCCTGTGTTGTTTCCTGCTCTAGTGACAGTGACTTGGGCAGGTTTGCAGCAGTTGTTTGGGATGTACCAGGCCAAGGCAGGAGTTAACAGCTGGTGGAAGATACTGGGCTTTGAGATGGAGTTGTGCCTGTTCAGCAGCAATGGAAATACTCAATGTTTTCACCAACCACCTACATTGTGGTGTTTACCTGGGGACAGGTGGTCATTGCAGATCTTCCCAAGTACTTTGTGACCCTTCTAGAATATCTTTGAGAGTGTTATTGCCTGGGCTAATCTATGTGTTGTATCTAATTTTTGCTTAGTTGGTGGTGAGAGTGCCAAAAGCTGAGGAGATGAGCTGAAACTTCCATTAGTTCTCATAAAAATACAGCTTCCTTTTTCCTTTTTATGATATCTCTAATGCAGGAACTGCTCGTGGATTTATTTGTGCTTAACTGACGTGTAATCTCCTGTCCTGTCTGTGTTACTTGGCAGATAGCCATTAAATTACTTTGTGGTCACATTTTGGTTTTGGTTAGCTTCAAAATGCAGTAAATTAAAACAAACAAACAAACAAACAAACCCCCTCACAAACAACCAAAAACCCCTCAAACCCAACAAACAAAGTCCCTTGGGAATTGCACTTAAAATACATGGCACCTTGAATGGAGTATACATGGAAATAAGCAAAGCAGGTGTTATCCAACAGGGAGCCTGTAATGAACACTAAAAGAATCTGTATCATAAGGGAAGAGCACTCTTGAGATAGCCTCTTTATCTGTTTTTCATAAAGGAATTGTATTTAGTTTTGGCTACTAAGTACAGTAGAAAGCCCTCAGTTCTGCACAGTCACAGTATGACAACACAGAGGAGCCAGAGAGATTTGGAAATGCCAAGAGGGGGTAAAAATGGAGTGGGGACAAACTAAGCTAATTATTTACCTCAGGGCAGGCCTTGTGTATCCACAGGGACAGGAGGACTTAAGTGCTTGTTTGGAGCTGAGCCTGGAAACACTTAAGAAAGGAAGATGGTTTGGAAAGCTTTTCTATTCCAGTCAAGGATCTTTGGTGCATTAATTGACTCTGAAGCTTTTTCTGCCTTTACCTGGTGAAGGGAATGTCTGCATTATTTTCTCCTGCGTAGTATATATGGTGTTACTTACTTTCACATGAGATTATAATTCTGCAACAATACATGGTCCTGTTTGGGCTTGGAAGAGGGCTGCAAGGATCAACAAGGATGCTGGAGGAAAAATGGTCCTTCAGGTTGTTGAAGAAGCTCTGCTTTTACCTTCATGGAGCTTCTCCCTCCCTTTGAAGATAGACTGAGGAAATATTTGTGCTATGATCTATTCTGCTTAGTGGGACATAACCTGGAGATGTCGAAGTGACAATACTTATCCTTGTTCTCAGCTGCATACAAGTCTGATTTCATATGCTGTCCTGGCATGAAACTTCCCTTCTCCCCATATGCTCTCTCTTCAAGATGCTTTTAAATAAAATAGTGCTCACAATCAGTCCTGCTAAATAATCCATCGCCAGGTTATGTCCCACTAAGCAGAATAGATCATAGCACAAATATTTCCTCAGTCTGCCTTCAAAGGGCCTGAGGGAGAAGCTCCATGAAGGTAAAAGCAGAGCTTCTTCAACATCCTGAAGGACCATTAATTATTTATTATTTAGCACTGCTCTGCTAAAAATCTGTGTAGGTGGACTGATTTGGAGACATCAAACCATGTTCTGTTTTCTGAATGAGTTTGTTGGCTTGGTGTTCTCTGCACCCTTTCCCACTGAAAGATGGGATACTGATAGGTATGCCCCTGGAGAGACTTCAGAAAGCCTAGCTAGGCCAGAAATGGCATCTTCCACATCTCTGACAGAAAGACTGAGGAAATTTATAGAAGATTAAAAATAGAGATACATCAGATTTTAAGTTGTCTTAGATCAACATCTCTTCTTAATTCTAAAGGATTTGTTTTTTCCCATGTCTCCCGACCAACCATTGAAGAACCAACTGAAAACCAGAAACTTTCTCTTGGGAACTTAAACTGAAAACAAAAATTAATTGTACACACATATTCTCCCTTTCTGCCCCTCGTTAGGGAAATATATAAATATTTCTGCTGAGACATTGTTACCGGCTTATTGGATGCCTCAAAATATAGAACTAACTTTTAAAAATATTTCCATGCAGTATTTTTGTATTTTCTGTGGGGTTTTTTAATATATATATATGTGTATATGTATTTATGCATGAGCAAGTGAAGGGAAGAAGTTGTGAAGTTATCCAAAAATAGAAACTTGGCTTAATTCAAGAATGCATGAGGCAAGATTTAAAGTAGAACTGTGCCTGAATTCACTCTCAGCTTTGGCTGAAATTCACTGGGCTAATAAAAGTAATGTGCAGCATACATCTGCAGCTTGGCTTGCTGTGATGGAAAACAAAAATAATTATGAATTATCTCAGATGGCCTTCAGGGAACATTTATTAAATCCTGGGTGGGAATATAAAACAGAAGCAAAAGCTTCTATTGTGATGTTAACATCTGGTGTGTAGATGAGTATGTGTCAAATGGTTTTAGAGCTGCATTATATCAATTTACAGGTTCAGGTTTTACAGTTAAAGTGGAAATGGAACAAAGAAGATTTTGTGTATCCATCCCACATCCTCATATTCTCATCCTCTTAAGGTGATCAAAACCAACTTATGTCACAGACTTCAAAAGCCTATGTGTTTCTATTGCTTGTTAGGTTTGCCTTCCTTCTAAAAAAATATGTTGGATCTCAGGGTGGTTCAAATGATTTTAAGACACTACTGATATTTTCATGGCCTAAGAAAGGTTAATGACAATGGATAAAGCTTTAATATGAGTGCTGTGACTTTTAGTACATTACTGAGCAGTTAGTTATTGAGGAAGTAAATGGAATTGGTATTGGTAAGTACAATGATATTTTTAAAGATTTCAAATAATGAAGTTTGAATTTTTAGCAATCTTTCAAATCTAAATTAGCATATCATCTGATGCCATGTGAATGGTACACTGTATAATTTTAATCTTTGCTTAAAAAACTATTTTCCTTCTTTATGAAATACAACTATGGATAAGTTCTATATATACCTGATAATTAATTCCTCATTAACTGCTGATTTTGTGTGTATTTGAAGGATATTTTTGGATTTGCTGGTTAGAAGTCTCATGGGTACCTCTGGAGTCTTAGACTGCTATTTTTAAAATTTTCCTAACGCTAATCTGCAAAATTGTGTGATATCATAAAGAAGTAGGTATCTGCAGTCATTTGAATGAAAATACAGTTTTGGACACTGATATTTTCAACTAAATACAGTTTTTTCAATTGCAGCAAAAGCCCCCTCTCTTAGTGTAGTCTTGTATTTAACTGTTTTAATTTTTAAACTCTTGTGTGGATTAGGGGATGCTTTGCTTGCTGTTTCATTTGGTGCTAGAAGCAGCTGTATATAGTTTTTAAAATCTTATAAATAAACAAGTAGGTTCTCTGCCTGTTTAGTCCTGGCTTGTCCTGCACTATTCTACTTGCCAACTGGCTGGTGAATTCATTGCCCCAGAAGGATCTGGGCTTTTGTTCTTTTATTTCTTTCAATGTGCACATTATAGGGAGACAAGCATTTCAGATAATTAGCCAAGAAGTGATGTGAGTGTGACCAGATAAATGACTGCAGCTGCTACTTGCAGCAGACTTCTCTGGAAGGCAGAGAAGGGGGTGCATCAGCTTAACCTGCAGTGTAACATCTCAAAGAAACCCTATTTCCTTGTATTACATGGGAAAGCTTTTAGACCTCATGGTGCTCCAAGACTAAAATGTTACCACAGAAGAAGAGAAAACATGAGTTATAACTTACTCATCCAACCTTTTGTCACTTTTCTTCACATTGCTGATATTTAGAGAATATTCTGGTAGCTGAAACACTGCCTACATTGGATGTGATCTCTTAAAATGCTTGTTTGCCAAAGCAGGGTAGCCACAGGTTGCCCACCTGTCTCCTTAGAAATCCTGTGGTCAAAGTAATAGATTTGGGTCGTCTAGTGAAGTTGCTTCATTTGGTCAGCTTCAAAGCTCTGTAAAGCAAAGCCCAGTTCTTGGGTTCATTTCCTAACAAAGCATCCATTATTCACGGTGTTTCATTTCATAGCACAGCTTCCTGTAATCTTTTTCTCCCCAGCACCTGGATGATGACACAGTTTCAGGATCGAACTGGGTAACAGAAAACAACGTCCAGCATTCTCTGCCACAGACAGCCAAAGCCACCAGGAAGCCTTACTGCGGGTACACGCAGCAGCCCTTGTCCAAAAGGGAACAGGCAGAGCAGGAGTCGTTGCTTGCTGCAATCCAGTGGCCAAAGCCACCTGATGGCAAAATCACCTTTGCACAGAGCACTGATCCCGCACAGAGTGACTTCGTGATTGTGAAACCCGACAGGTTCTTCAAGGTGGGCGATCAGTTAGAGGTGCTCGTTCGGATGAGGGATTTCCAAGGAAAACCCAAGCAGTATGGTGGAGACTATTTACAGGCACGAATCCACTCTCCTGAGCTGAAAGCTGGAGCAGCAGGAAGGATTGTAGATTGCCATAATGGCCTTTACAGAGTCTTCTTTACCTTGCTTTGGCCGGGAGAGGTCCAGGTTTCTGTGTCACTTGTCCATCCGAGTGAAGCAATCCAAGTCCTCGTGCGTTTGCGAGAGGAAAGGCCAGACAGAGTCTATTTCAAAAGCTCATTCAAGTCTGGGAGGTATTCAGAAACTACAGAGTGCAACGTTTGCTTGCCTGGAGGTCTCCCAGTCTGTAACTTCACAGATCTCTACACGGGTGAGCCATGGTTCTGTTACAAGCCTCGAAAATTGTCCTGTGCCAGCCGAATCAGCCATGCCAAAGGTGGATATCTGAAAGGTCTTCTGACACGAGAGGAAAGCCTCTTTTTTCAAAGGTTTGTATGTGGTTGAATTTATAGTTATTCAGTCATTTTGTTTGTTTGTTTTTTTAATACAAACTTTAGCCTATTGCTTATGGAGGAGGAGTGTATCTGCAGGACCACATGTTTGGTGTTAGTTGTTGAATAGTCTGTTCCCCTCCATTCAGCTGTGCAAGAATCTCAGCAATCTTAAAGAAACTTGGCATGTAGTTCTCTTTTTGTGCTTCTCTTTCTGTGCTACTGAATTTCACAAAAGCATGCTGTCTAAATCTGGTAGTGGTTTGGGGGACTGTTTCCTTGCTTTCTATTTGCATACCTACACTTGCAATATCAGTGCTTTGAGAAGAGTTTTGGCCAAATCTAAACCATCTAAAAAAGGATTTTAGGCTTATTTTTACAAAAGTTACCAATTGTTTTTGTCCTCATCAAAAAATACCTTAAATGTGTTCCTTGTTGCTCAATATGACTTTCAAATCCTAGAAGCACTTTTCATAAAGAAAACACCTGGTAGAACAAATTGCTGGGCAATACTTGTGCAAGTGGAAATGATCTGTGCATGTTATTTCAAGTGTCAAACTAAATTAGTTTCACACTCACATTTTATTTCTGCATTCAGATTTAAAAAAAAAACCCACCATCTCTTAGTGCCTGAGTACACGTGATGGAACTGCTTCTGTATGAAATGACACAGCTGAATTTAGATAAAGTTAGTTACTATGTGGTGTCAGAGTTGTAGTTAAAGGCTAATGCCTTGCTCTTCAACAAATGTGTTGTAGGAAAGTCTTCTGGCACTGTGTTAAGGCCTAAATTGAGAAAGATTTTAGAGCAGCAGCTCCAAATAGTTTAATTGAGGAAAGTATGTGTGCGTGTTCATAACCAAGACCAGAAATAAATAGTAAGCATCAGTGGAATTTTTCTTTCATATCAAATTTGTAAGTGGGTCTTTGGACTTTCTGTGTCTCTGCCAGCCCACCTGTAAAAGACAGCTTATATTTATTGGTGATGTTTCCATATGGGAATGGGAAAGGGGATTTTCTTGGTTTTGTGTGGATTGTTTATTTGTTTGTTTGTTTCATTCAGCTCTGAGATCATTGACCAAAGTGGCTCATAGAAATTCTGAATAATGTCTGTCTTAAATGGAGAAAAAAAATTAAATAGACAAGGAGTCTCTTCAAAACAGTAGCAAAAGACAGAACAAGAGCTCAGTATTACTCAGCTGGGAGCTGCTGCTGTGGTCCTGTACCCTTGCAGTGGTTTGTCCCCTCATGTTCTGCAAGCTGGGGACATTTTTGGGGGAAATCCCCAAAAGCTTCTTGCAGTTGCAGGAAGTTCCAACCTCTGACACTTTGATTGCTTTGCTGAGATTTGTGTCAGTACAAGTGTGCACAAGATTTGTGTCAGTGCCATGAAATTTTGAATTTGGATTCAGAATGGATTCAGAATGAGATGGTGGTCTCAAAGTAAATGCAGAATGAATTCAGCTATAGGAAGGGGGGTAAACTTAGAGTGGAAATTCATACTACTGTGTGTTTATTTGAAATGGAGTAGGAAAAAAAAAGAGATTAATATTTCCTTCAAGTTTCACAGTAACTTTTACAAATATTGCTGTGTTTTTTGTTCAAGTGATGTGAACATCAAAAGGCCGATATTCTCCAGTGGACCTGATTCAGTCATTGTAAAGCCCAAGGCATTTACAGGTAAAGTAACCTGCATGAAATTCTTGTTTGTAATTCATAATTAAATATATAAAAAGAGTAACAGGCATCAAATAATAATTTAGTTTTTTAGGATGGCAAAAAAATCAATATCAGATTTCTATTGAGATGATGAAGGCTCTTGGGTGTTAACTGTAATACAAGTTCAGAAATAATGAAAATATTTTTCTAAAATTACATACATAAATGAAATTTTTAGCCAAAAAAAAAATCAACAGAAGAGACAAGTTTATTCTTTTGCCAAAAATGTCTTTCATTTCCCCTAGCATTTACTCACACTGTAAAATGTCTTAGAGTAGCTGCTTACCAAATTCTCAGTGTAATGAAAACAGCTGTCTTGTGTTTCTTAATTTCTTTCTTTGTTAAGAATGTTGTCTAGCAGATTTTGATAACTTGCATTCAAGTATTACTGTAATTTGTATTACCACAGGAGGTCAGAACCTAGCATTCTTACTGTTCTGTGCCCTTTCGAAGAACAGAACAAAGACAGTCTGTACTAAAGTCAGCTCAGAGGTTTTATCTCTTTCATATCCAAACACAAGCTTTTTATGCTTCTAAAACGTCTGCATAAAATGTGATACACAGAGAATTATTTCTTAAATGAAAACTTCCCATATTTTTTTCTTAAGGTTATAGGAGACTTTTAGGATAGAGTTACTGACCTGAGCAATAAAGTTTGAATAGAAGGCAACTTACATCATTTCTTGCTTTTAGTTTTACTGTTCACTAAAAAAATACAGTTCTGCTACTTAAAAGGCTTGCAGCATTTTACCCTCCACATCTTTTCTTTTTCCAGATCCTTTAGCTGAAGTGGTTTTGTAGCTTTTTTTATCTTGTGTATTTCCAGACAGAAACTGCTGAACTTTCCAAATTTGATTGTCACCCTTCTTCCAGGGCCTATGAATGATCGAAGCCTGCCTACAATGTCCTGAGGTTTAATGCTCAGGATTAATGAATAAATAAACTGAACTCATTGGTATAATGCTCATGAATGTATGGATTTGCTAGGACTGATGGTACAGACAAACTCATTGTTCTGCTGTTGCTCTTTTTGTGCATATTTTTCTGTGTGGTGGTAAATGCAGATCAAGTTTTTTAAAACTTTTTTTTTCTGAGATACAAGTTTTTATTTCTATCTTTGATTTTTAACTTCAGATTGGAGCTTATATTCTCTTCTGTAAAATCTCAAAATAAGGGTCAATTCTGAATTCTGGACCAAAACTGGTATGATACTATAAACAGACTGGAAATGCTGATTTACTGTGGGGCACCAAAAAGTTGTTCTAGTTACCACTGTTATATATATATGTATAAGAATCCATCTAAAGGGTAATAAATTGAATTGCTCAAATCAAACAAACTCAAGTTGTGAAATCGCATTATGAATTAGTCTTTAAGTGCAAGACCATGTGAAGGCTTTTTTTTCCTTTCTCCTTTTGATATTGTGTGAGTCCACATTATTAGTTGGGTTGTTTTTTTTTTTTTCTTCCTTGTTCCTGCTGTCAGATTTAAAGAATCATCCATGGATAGAATTTTGTGATGGCTTTGTTCTATGGTAATTGTGATTATATTATTTGTGTTACACAAACAGAATAGTGGTTTGCTTTTTATAGTGTCCCTTGGAGGTCTAAGGAGGTTACCACCCTCTAACCTCTAAGGTTAACATCTACTAATACAACATGCAGAGGTTATTGAATACAAAAACAGCAATTAAAAATGCTTATTAGGAAGGATGGTTATGCTTAGCTCTATCTGTGTTATAATGAAGCATTTATCAGAGGGTGCTTTTGGGCCTGGCATTCCAGTACTTGTACCTTTACAGAATTTCAGCAGTCCCTGGCGTGATTTTGTCCATGGCAAGGTGTGCTTTATCAAAGAGCTGTAAGTCATGGCAGGGCATGGACTGTTCTTGGCAGTGTGCACACCAAGGTGCATCGAGGTGTTTAACTAGCTGGCAGTGTGTGCTCCATGCAGCTGGTGTTTGGGCTGGGGAAGAGCTCCCTGCTTGTTCAGCTGAGATATTTGAATAGGAGAAGGTAGGAGGCAACAAATGGCGAGGGAGGAACCTGAAACAACCTCATGGAACTCCGATGTGCCACCCTGGTTACTTAAAGAAATTATGACAATATTTGGCTGATATAACCATGAGATTGCAGTTTCTCTTCCTATAACCTCCCTGATAATAGGGAGGTAATACTGATACCTTTGCTTGCAAGGTTATTGTTCAACTTCTGCAAGTTAAAAAGGCATCCTATGGAGCAGAGCTTCCCTGGTGTGTAGTTGCTCCTCAGGGGGCTGCCTGTCCCAGGCAGTAAGTGGGGAGGGGGCTAGATAGGAGAGAGAAAGTACGAAATCCATGGAATTAGAAATTAGACTCTCATAATTATTGTATTCAAATGGCACATACAACTTCTTTGGTCATAGCTGGAATTCTGGCATTTTCTGGGTTTGGAGGCTAAACTTGGAGGTTCAGACTTCTCTCTTCTAGAGTGCCGGGATATGCGTTACCCCATAGAAGTAGTTTTTGGGGGTTCGTTGTGGTCTGTTTGGGGGTTTTGGTGAGTTTTGTGGTTTTTTGGATGTTTCCCTGAGTGTTTCCAGGCGGTCCCCGCCGAGCGGCGCTGCCGTGCGCAGGCCGGGCGCTGGAGGGCAGCAGCGCGCCGCGCACGGCGCCGGGCCGGGACCCGCTCCGGGACGGGGGAGATGCTCCGCCGCTCCTCCCTGCCTCCGCTGCTCCCCCTGCCTCCGCTCCTCCCTGCCGGGGCGAACACCCACCACTGAGCACCCCCAGCCAAGGGAGAAAGGTGTCAGATACGTTTTTACATTAGCGGCAGAGATGCCGTGTAATTTAAACCAAGCTGAACTGTCATCGGCCACCCAGCTCTTGTCAGCAGTCACTGAGTACGTGTCCGTGAAGATTATGGAGGCTGCTTTGGTTGTATGTTAATGTCAAAGGATTTTTATCTTCCAGATTCAAGCAGTATGGACAGAGCTGAAGATCCCACAGTTTCCCCTTCTGGTTATTATTATGAAGACCAGTGGAGGTCCAGGACACATTGGATCCATAATTTTAACAAATCAGAGGATATAACAGAGTGCTTACAAGGAAAAGTAATCCACTTGTTTGGAGATTCTACAATAAGGCAGTGGTTTGAATATTTGACAGCATTTGTTCCAGGTAATTTTTTGTTATTTAACTTTGTCCTTAAGGACCTTTACCAAGCCTTATTTCTCACATCTCAGACACAAAGGTGGTCTTACTGAGTAACAGTAACAAAACAAAGGAAGAGCAAAGACAAAATCTCATCAGAAGCCCTGGCAGACAGTCAAGTGTTTGAGCAAACACTGAAAACATGTAAGCCTTGTAAATGGGGCCACCAGGAATCTGCAGAGGTGTCCTTGTAACAGGACTACTGCTGTGGTTGTGAGTTGAGGTGGCCACCCCAGGAGCGATGGCAGGAGGTCACTTGGGTTGCCTCCTTAAGGCCTTGCAGCATCCCAGACACAGGAGAGGTTTTGGAATGAAGTAGCAAATTACTTCCATTGCTGCTGATAGGTTTTGGGGCCCTCTTCCTTATTCAGGTTACTTAAATAGAAGAATTTCAGCTGACAATTAAATATTTCTGCATCCCTTTTCCCTGAAGTGCTTCAATTGTGTTGGAATACAGTCTTTGAGCCGCCTTAATTCCTTCAACTTGAAGTAATCTTTAAATTTAATGGAGTCCTAAAATTGCTAGAAGGGTTCTTGTGAACCCTGGATTCAGAGAGTAACCATGACTATTTAGAAAATCTCTTTTTTACAAGAGAGAAGGAAATAGTTTGGAAAACTTGGAAAACGCATTGACAGCCTTATGAAATCCAAATGTGCTGTCCTGCACATTTCAACACCCATAAACTCCACTCTGAAAAACGATGCTCACCTTCTGTTTAATTTTAGAGTTCTTTGAAATATGTTCAGATTTCCTTATCCGCTCCTGCTTTGCCCTGCATTCCAAGCATCTTGTTGGCAGTTTGAAGTTCCCGTGGCATTTTTCACTAACACTTGCTCCTGGGTTTTCAGATCTGGTGGAATTTAACCTGGGAAGCCCTAAGAACGTGGGCCCCTTCATGTCAGTGGACCTGAAGCACAACATCCTGCTGAAGTTCCGCTGCCACGGGCCGCCCATCCGCTTCTCGACGGTGTTCAGCAGCGAGCTGCGCTACATCGCCAACGAGCTGGACCACATCGTGGGCGGCAGGAGCACCGTGGTGGCCATCACCATCTGGTCCCACTTCAGCACCTTCCCCGTGGAGGTGTACATCCGCCGCCTCAGGAACATCCGCAGAGCCGTGCTCCAGCTGCTGGACCGCAGCCCCAGGACCGTCATTGTCATCAGAACCGCCAACGTTCAGGAGCTGGGGCCAGAAGTGAGCCTCTTCAACAGCGACTGGTATTCCTTTCAGCTTGATTCTGTCATGAGGAAAATGTTCTCAGGAATTGCTGTGCACTTTGTGGATGCTTGGGAGATGTCGGTGGCTCATTACTTGCCACATAACCTGCACCCTAATGAAATAATTGTTAAGAATCAAATAGATGCATTTTTATCTTATGTGTGCCCTCTGCAAACTTAGCACAAATGGGTATCCCTCTGTCGTCTTTTGCTATAGCCGAAGTGCAGTTGCTCTTTTGAGCTGTGGAATGAGGCTGGATGATATGGAGAAACTCTGGGTACTGTACTTGCATGCAGGACAAGTAGGGTGGCCTTAAGTGTGGGTAGCTGTGAAGGATGCTAAAGAGGAGTTGACTCTTCAGGCCATGTATTCCTGCAAGGTTGATTCCTTCCAGCTTATCATTCATACCTGAGATTGTTAGAGAGCACCTTAAATTAAATTGGCAGGATTCAATAAGAAACTATTTGGGTTATTAGCTTTACTAGTTGTCTGCACTGTACGCCCAGTTTAATCCATGTGACACTGATTCTGTTGCCAGGGTCGTGTTGCTCAGAACAGTGTGTGAAACATCGGAAGGATTTGGGGGGTGGTCTCTTTCTCAGCATTCCAGAGCTTAAGGGATGTCTCCTCCAATTGTGTGTCAGAGAGGCAGAGTGTCCGTTCTTGTTTCAAAGTCCTAATTAGAAACATGAAGGGAGTGTACCAAAGTCACAAATAAGAAAGCACAATCACGATATCTGTAGAATTAAGTCATGAAGGATTTGCTCAAATTTAATCGAGCACACTAATTAGGCACCTTTGTTGTTTACAGATGGCTGCTAAATAGTGCAAATAGCCAGTATTTTACTTTGGTTTCCTGTACTGCTGAATTTCTTTTGAGCTTGGATACACTGTCTCCTTGGTTTATCAGTAGTAAGGATATGTGTGTTTTATGACCTCAGTGAGAGCACTGTCTCAGGCAGTTTCTGCAAGTTCAAGTTGCAGGCTCACTTACTTGAAGCTTAAAGCATTTGCTAGTGGAAGTGTTGCCTTTGCCAGTGACAGAGTTTGCCTTCCCTGCGAGGTGCAGCCCTTCCCTCACGGTGCTGCGAGGCCGGGCTGCCGGCAGTGGCTCCGGTACGTCCTTCACTCACCGTGTCTGGACAGGGAGGCCAAGTGACCTGAGGGCCCCTGGTGAGCTCTGGCAGTGGTGGTCAAGGCCATGCAGTGACTGCTCTTCAGGATCTGGCACTTCTGTCATTTCTCCATGAGCCTCACTGCTGCCAGTATAGAAGGTGGAACACCCACACCCAAAAGCCAGGTGTGCCCAGGGTTGCCTTCACATGTCTGCTCTGCAGCCTCCTGGCCTGGCATTTACTGCTGCCTTTTGATTGAGCCTGTCTACAGTTTTAACTAGAAGCACTGTGAAAACAGTTTTTATTCAACTCAACTCCCAAATTAAACAGCAGAGAAGTGTTCCGTGCTGTCTTATTTTTGGTCCCACTAAAGCCAAAGCCAGTCTTCACTGGCTTGTGCCAAAATGAAATTGAATCTTTGTGAGCAAACTTAGAGAAGATTAGTAAGGCAAATTGGCAGGTTGCACAGAGTGAAATAATCGAAATGTCTTAATGTTAGAAAAGTTTTCCCCCTTGTTAGGTTTGCTGCTGTCCTAAGGAAGTTTGTGCTCTTACTGCCAGAGCCCTAAGAGAGCCAGTGCTACAGCACCAGTGTTTCTTATTGTGTTCATTTTAAAGGGCAACTGAGAAGTGGTTTAAAACCAGGTATAAATTATTCTAGCATGTAAAAGGCATCAGTGTTATCCATCTATAAACTTAACAGTTTAAACATGTCTGGAGGAACTGTGTACACTGAAATAGCACTTACTCTTAGCTTTTCAAATCAGCAATTAAGAGGTCCAACTTGCTGGTTTCCACTGACAGCTGCCTCACACAGCATCTGCCCATACATTAGCATTAGGTAACTATTTCTTACTTTAATATGGTAATGGCAATTTATCCTCTGCTGAAAAGAGGTCACACCAATTCAGGTCTGGGAAGGTAAACTACCACAATGGAAAATGACCTTTCATCTTCTTCAGGTGTGATTTTTGAAATAGGTAAAGACTTTCATCCTGAATATCAACTGTATCATGATAATGCTCATGGAAATAGGACTTCAGACTTCCTTTGGAGGAAACTACTTAATTTGTGGACTGACCATTACATTTAACTCATAAAGCCATATTATGTCTGAAAATGTTGTGGCTGCAAGTGTCTTCTCTGGGTCTTGTTGTATTTGCTACTGCTCTTCAACAGCAACTCTGTATCACTGTTAGCTACCAAGCACAGAGAGAGAAGAAAATATTCTTTTGAATGCTTTGACACTTGAGGAAAAGAGAACAGGACTGCTATTAGCAGGTGTTTAATTGCCTTCTGGTAGAACCTCATCCTTTAGATTAATTAGAGTATTTTTTTTTAGTAATGGACAAACTAACTTATTGGTAATGAACTTCAGGGAAATTGCCAGTTGATTTAGAATGAGGATCAAGATTTTAATTCATTGAACTGTGAAATAGACAGGGAAGAGAAATGAAGAAACACAGGATTTACCCATGCTAGGAAACAATGTGCTTTTAGAAGTCATTCAGCTGATCTATGAATGATTTTTCATTTCTGTTCTCATCTTGTTACCATTGCACCAGTTATGTATGTACAGGATATGCAAACACAGAAGCAATAAAGTATTTTTCAATCAGTTTCTTTAAACTTCTAAATGGATTTTAATAGGGACTTAGGCTGAGATGTTGGTCATTTCTGAAGTTACTTAACATGACACTGGACTGCAAAGGAATTTCTCAGCATCTGTTAAGTCTCTTCCTTGACACATAGAAAATTAATTCACAAGGTTTTTCAAAGCCCTCTCTTCCTTTTCTTTCCATTTTCTTCCGTTGAAAGGAAGAAATTCTGTTGATATTTTCGTTCTTGTAGTGATCATTTTGATTATGAATCTTTCAGTGGATATTTTTTCTTTTTTAATGTCTTCATTCAAAATCCAGCTCTCTCAAATTCCAGTGAAAGAAACTACTTTTATTTTGTTTATTAGAAGATTTCAGAGTAATTTATTTATAAAATAAGCAAACTCCATTTTATATGTATTAGTGTTGCACTGTAATATGTTGAGTCTTCTTTCTCATATATTTCTTCTTAGGCTGATTTCTTCCTTCTAGAAATTTAGTAAAAATGTGAGTTGAATTTTTGATGAGAAGGGAGGAAAAAAAGCAACAGTTTCCCTTATTTCAAGTTTTCAGTTGTTTCTAATTTCATCTGCAGTGCAGCACTGCTTCATGAAATTTAAACCACCATTTTTCATTGTTTTACTTGTTAGAGGTAAGCAATTAAAAAACTTTGCTTACCACAAGTGTTTGTGCAACTTTTTATGTGCTACAGTGACAACTTCATGTATATATGGCAAAAACGAAGGTTTGAATTTGCCTTCTAGAGGGGTGGAGGACACTGGGGTTTTGCTTTGGTTTTGTTGCAGAAGTGTGGGTTAAAACATTCTTCCATTCATGACAGTTTAAGTAACAGCAAAAAACTTCAGTCTCAAATGTGTTTTTCATATACAAAGCACTTACTCCTTAAGTTCAGATCATTTCATATCTATAGACTGATGATGGAATATGAAATTATATATATCATTTCATATGGACTGTTTGGAAGGCTCTTACTCTGTGTTGGGAGCAGTGAAGAACTCTGTATGTTGGACAAAGAACTTGTTTTTTCTAATATATGTATGTTATTGTAATGCTTACAATATGCAGAAGGCTCTACTGTCTTATTTCCTGATGTGATCAGAAAAACAATTTAAATAGCCAAAAAGCTCAGAGAGTGAAAAATTCCTAATAAAGAGGGCAAGTTTACTTGAACCATTTAATCTGATTTAGTCTCAGTTTATCTTGTTTGCTGTAACCTCAGGTCCTTTATATTTTTACAGCTGCATAGTAATTCCCTTAGTCTTCCCTATTATATTTTGTGCTGTGTGTTGGGTAGGAATTTCACGCTATGGTTTATAGATTAAATTCTCTCTAAGTGAGTTTTTTTTATGTGAGTTGTGTTTGGAGGGGGGTGATCTGTGGCTGATGTGAGACCTAGCACTGAAGTACAGTGATGTTTCCCTCTGTGTATCCAGCACAATAAAAGCTTGTACATAATCTAGGCTTCCTTTTCTGAGGGCTCTTCCAGCCTGACTGACCCACAGGAAATCCTTAACCCACTTCATTTTTAAAAAGGGTGAAGAGCAAATGCAGCATGATCATTACTTCTCTATCTTGTGAACAGTTTTTACCTAAATAATGGAAGAAAAATGGAGGAGAAATGCATCCTGTGAGTCAGTCAGAGCGTTCAAGGGCTGTAGGGCATCCTGCACTGATGGGCTGTGTGTCCACTGCCCCGTGAGCCCAAGGGCTGTGTTTGCAGGCCCTTGGGGAGAGAGGGGCAGCCTGGCACAGACTGGGGAGTCTTGGGGATGGCCTAAGGGTGGAGGATTTTGGGGTTGTCCTCTGGTTTGCCTTGGAGTTAGCTTGTAGCCAGGGTTCGTGCTGGGGAAGTGGTAAGCAGGGTGCGCTGCCCATTGTGCCGATTCCTGACGTGTGTAGCCAAAAATAGCCTGGTTGGCCAGGCTAAAAATCCCTGACTGACAAAATCCTGCTGGCTAGGATAGAGTGGCCGTATTGCCGAGTGTTTGTTCTGTTTTTCTGTTCCCCTCTCAGTCCGTGGTGGCTGCTGACGGGGGCAGGGGCAGGGCTGTGCTCTGGGTGCTGCTCACACGCTCCTCCCGGGCACAGAGCTGGGGCCATGGCCCAGCCTGCCCTCGCCAGTCCCAAGGGGAGACAGGGCAAAGGCAAAGCAGCTTCTTCCCAGCATTTGGCTCTGGAAACTGTGTTAAAGACGTGCTGCCATGGTGTCCAACCTACACCAGCCTCTGCTCAGCCAAAAATGAACGGTAACGTGCAAAGTATGAGCTGCTTTCAAGTGTGGTGTTAGGTCAGGCCCCAGGCCTCCTCACAGGGGAAGTGAGAGTGGGCAGTAGGTCAGAGAGGGGAAGCAAAAAAGTAGGATGCAGTTAAGGAAAAACAACAGCAAAGGTCTTGTTCTGACACCAAGGAGAGGAAGAAGTTTGGGGATTTGGTCATGTGGAGATTTCCAAAGGAAATACCAGTTGTGTGGGACCGACTCACTCCTCTGAGACAGCACACTGAATGCACATAGATGTATTGCTCCACATGTTTTAAAAAAGGAACAGTTCTGCCCACCCACCTCTTCCTCTGTGCCCTCCTGACAGCGATGACACAGCAATCATGCTAGGTGCAGTTCCAAACTCTGCTTACAGCTGTTTTGAAGCCATGTGCATTGTGTTCTCACATGGCTTTAGATGTGACAGGTAGCATAGCTGGAGAACTTCTTGAAAGATGCCCAAAGCACTTGTAATGAAGGTAAGGAGGAGTGCACACACAGGTTTTTGTCATGTGCCAAGTGCTGTGCTCCTCAGAGGCTCTGGTGACTCAGAGGAGCCATGTAACTTGCCTGAGATGCCGTGGCCTGCTTGGCAGGACAGGGGCTTGAGCCTCATCCATCAGACACAGGGACAGGAGGCTCACCAGGGCTGGCAAAAAGCCAAAACAGCATGGTTTCTGATCTGGTTGGAATGGGGCTTCTTGTGTTCACCCCATGGTTTAGCCCTGCATCCCCAGTTAGCAGCATATAAGGTAACTTCAGACATTAGCTGTCCTATGTATGGTGCAAGATCAATGTATTTGAAATCAGGGAAATGTTTACATCCTTGAATCTGGATCTTTGAGTCTTCCTAAATTGTTAATTCACCACAGTGCTTGTCACCCAGATCTGAACTCTCGTGTATGGGAACCTAGCTTGTATCTGGGCAGTGATTCTAAAATCTTGTCCCAGTTACTGTGTCCTCCTTCACTGTTGGTGTTACTAGCCTCTCATGGGCATTTTCAGTAGCCTTCTGGGATGATGTAACCTGCTCTGCTCTGTGAGTCTGTCGTGGTGAATTGTAAAGGAGCTTCTCTGCTTGGCAGGGGAAAGAGGAATTTTGTGGGGGGATGCTAGAGAATTGAGTATACAAGTTTCTTTCTGTGACTACCAGATTGTGGAGTGAGCACATCACTAAAACTAATTGCAATGTATCTTCCCCCACATCCCAACTCTGTCAGCTGGTGTGGGCTTAGTAAATTAATCCCTTAATGAATGTGGCCAGGAGAGGGCTTTGAGGCACTGAAAAAGAGTCTGGGATGACTCTCAAAAGAAAAACATAAGCCACAACATATTTGTCTTGGTGGTGGTTTGTTTTCTAACTCCTGCATAGTTTGTGTTTTGAAAACAAACGTTGCAAATACCACTGAGGCTCTTTGACTTGAAGTTTGTTTGAGAGGGAAATCAATTGATAACATAGATTTGATAACTCTTATATTGAAGACTATGCTTCAGAGGATGATATTTTCCTCCAAAATATTCTTTTAAGTCTGATTATTTTTTCTTAAGCTACAAANAAAAAGAGGAGTAAACGTTACCAGGATAGAATAGTACCTCTCAAGTTAGTTCTTTCTGCAATATAGAAAGTCAAGCAGTGGTCTGAGAGCAAGTCAGTGTTCTCTGAGTCATCCATCCATTAAACATTTTGTCCCCTCCAATTTTTACCCTCCATTTCCCTGCTCAGTTCTGAAAATGGACAAGTGTTTTTCAACCTTTGCCCTTGTGCTTGACCCTCTGAAGGCACCTGTTGTTTTTTGGTTCAGTTTGGGACAGGGCTGTCCCTTTTCCCTCTGCAGGCTGTTTGCAACAACCAGGAGTATTGATATGACAAGGACTATTCCTCTGCTGTGGCATGGCAGCTCACTCTGAAGGATTTCACAAAAGAACTTCCCAGTGGGACATGACTGTGGGAGTGCAGTAGGTGAGCACCGTGGTACAAGGACCTGCAGTGAAAGAACCATCACAAATTAGAGGGTTTTTCCCCTCTTGCCATCCTGCAGTCAGCTCTTTCCACTCCTTCCTATCCTTTCGTTTTCCCTGGGCTGGGTGAGTCATGCTTTCCAGTCCTGCCTGCTCTTTTTTCTGAGTCAGCTTCTCTCAGGGAATTGTTGCTTGCTCTTGACCAGGCAGCTATTTCTGTCTCTAGCTGTTTCTTCCTTCTAATGGTTTCATATCTTTCTGCTCCACATTTGTATTTCCCCCTGTGTATTGTTATTTATTATTATTATTATTATTATTATTACTATTATTATTTATTATTATTATTATTATTATTCACTTTTGGTGTGCCTTGCTTTTGCCCTTGCTCTGATAAGTAAAATTAGAAAAAGAAAGTTACTTTACTGAAGAAAATGTCCTGTCTTAAAAATCCATTTAAAAAATATCAGGTGCTCCAGTAACAAGCAGATACTATAATGACTTTACATTGTTGTAAAATGTGTTCAACATATGTGTATATTCCAATCCCAGAAGTTTCATATCTGCTGGTTGAAATGTAGGTTCCCTACATTAACACATTTCTTCCTGATGTGCTGTTGCCCCTGTCCTTGTGTGCAACAAACATTGTTACAAGGAGATATTTTCACTTCTGGCTGGAGTCGTGACTCCATCCCGCCCTGCCACACATCAACTGTAGCACTTTTACTCTTCCTGTCTTTCTTGTCAGACTTGGATTTTCCTTTTCTTTTCAGCTCACCTCGTTGCACAGGTGAGTGGTGCCCAGGAGGGGGCTGACCTCCATCACATATTCCCTGATAACAAACGTCCCCTGTGATTTTCGGAGTCAAAGCGCCTGAGCTGCCCTAACTCCAAAGGCAGTGACACCTGGGAGAAGGGATGAGCTGGGCGGTGCTCCAGGTGCTGCTCCTACTGCCTGTGGTGTTGGGCCATCTCTGCCTCCTTGGGGCTGCAGCCTCCCCTCTTTGCCAAGAGAGATCTCGATACCTTGTGAGGGCACTCAGAAGCCCCTCAGGTCCCCAAAGGTGCAGGTTTTACTTGACAGCTGCTGCAGGAGGGGGCAGGACAAGGGTCTGGATGAGGCACTGCCCTGACATGTGTTAGGCAAGACTGAGGGCAGCACGGGCCTTCAGTGAGCAAATAGCAGCCCAGCTGGAACAAACCATCCTGATTTCAGAGAGAAATACCGAGCCCATCACGATCATCAGTTGAACAGGTTCCAGTGATATAACACATCTGCGAACAGGAAGATGGAGCCCACGCAGCATTTCCTGCCTGCAGGGGGAAGGTTTTGAATTTATCCCTTTTGGGATGGACACATTCTCTCCTACCTCCCTCCTGCAGCTTGCTGGGGCAGGGCAAGGGTGGGGGAAAAGTCTGAGGATCTTCTGTTTGTTTTTGTCATTTATGTTCCAGTGCAGGAGGCACTGTGGACACAATGGGCAGGGAGAGCAGTGGCCCAGTGCTTTAGCCTTGCTGGTGGCAGCTGCTGGAAATTCTATCAGTTAGCTGCATTTGGGAAGGGGCAACACAGGGCACTGAAAGGGAGAGGTGTTTGCTCAGGAAGGATTTGGGTGTCCTGTCCTTGCTCACCATATTTGATATACATGGTGAATCCTTGCCAATGCTGGAAGGAGAAGAAAAGAAAAGGGAATGTGATTCAGATGGATCTACTCACATTTTAGGAAAATCCAGAACACTTTTATACTGAAGGTTATTTTTATCTGCTGGAGCAGGGGACTATTATACAGTTGATACATTTGTGACAAATGGGACTACCTTTTTCCTTTTTATGGTTGTTGTTGTGGTGGGGTTTTTTTGTTTTGTTTTGGTTTTTTTTTTGTTGTTGTTGTTGTTGTTGTTGTTGTTGTTGTTGTTGTTGTTGTTGTTGTTGTTGTTGTTGTTGTTGTTGTTGTTGTTGTTGTTGTTTTGTTTTGTTTGGTTTTTTGGTTTTTTTTTTTACACAGATCCCCTTCCCACTTTCACCAGGCTCCTGGCTGTATGGAGCTTTCACACTGACACTCTGTGAAACTCATTCCAACCTTTCTGAAGGCAAAGTCCTGCTGAAAGCCAGACAGGAGAGGTTTTTGTCCTGCACCACCCCCCAAAGGCTGGAGCTATTTTTATTTCCTATGGGACACTGCATCTGTCTTGCTTCCTATGTGAATGCAATGCAGGCACCTGCTTGTCCAGTTTACCCTGTAGTGCCAAGACAGAAAAGGGATACTAAGATGCAGCTTAATGCCTGTGGCCATGCAGGCAGCACTGCAGGCAGGAGGGGGGCAAGGGGAACGAGACCCTGGCAGGAAGGAAACCTCACTGGGTTGTACCCGCAGGTTTCTCTTCGCCCCACTGTTGCACAGCACTTTTTCACTATTCTTATCTCATATCAGTGTTTCCTAGACCCTTGTTTGGCAGTGTTACGCCAGCCTGGGATTTCCTGCCAGCCTCTTTGACAGGGGAATGTCCTCAACTAGGGCTTACCCTACCTGGGAAATTCCAGTGTGCAGAAAAAGCCCAGGGAGCCGTGCTCACGCCACGGTCCTCCTCCACCCTGCTTCCTCTCACATGTCACAACATCCCCGTTCCCTTCCTGTTCACCAGAGCCAAGAGATAAGTGGCGTGTGAGCCACTGCACTAAAGGTGCCCCGTGGGTACTCAGCCGGGAGCTCAAAGAAACTTGTGGGGTGCTGTTTGGGGATTTTTTTTTTGTTGTTGTTTTTGTTTTGTGAACAGAAAGCCAAAGTAAGCAGGACTTTCTTGAGGGAGGGAAAGAAAAATTTCCTTACCACTGCTTCTCTGTTTCACACCTTTAAACCTCAGAGGAACTTCTCAGTCATTCACACAGGCATGACCATAAGGAATGATCAGTTGCCAATGGGGTGCAAAGAACTGGCTTGTTTTCCATAGAACTATTTCCAACTTCACTCCTCCAACATGAAGGTATGCTGCTATAATTTTATTTTATTGCTTAAAAAGACCTAATCAATTGAAATGATATTGGGTTCTCATTTTTTTTTACTTGTTATAGCCTCGTAAATGGCTTATGCTATAAGTATCTGTGTGTCTTTTGGGGTTGAGTATGGAAGAATTGTTGGCTTTTGGGAAGGGTCACAGCCAAGAGCGAAGAAACCACAAAGAATAATGGGATTTTTGAAAACCCTCAGTGAATCTGGTGGCAAAATACTCCTAAGTAGCTTAGCTGTTCTGGGTGACTCTCTCTGAAACAATATGCATTTTTAGGGGAGGATGTAATTTAGCTTTAGGCTGTAGCTTTCCAGAGGATGGATGGATGGATGGAAAGCCAAGCTTTGAGAGTACTGAATGGAAGAAGCATTGTTAGTGTAAAAAGTGTTCTGTATAATCTCGGTTACAATTCTTTCCTGGCAGCTCATCAGTAATTTTGGAATAACAGAGCACTATCAGCATGTGAGCCTGCCAGCTTCAACGGGACAGGAGTAAACTGCTGTGGTGCAGTGTGAGACAACACAGGGAAGCATATAAAATTGGGATCTACACCTGCTTTCTTGTAATTCAGAAAAAAAAAAATCTGTGGGAATGAAAAGAAGCAGGTTTAATGAGTTTGAAATTCACTTTAGATTTTGTTATGCTAAGGTGTTTATTAAACCAAACCATAAACTTTTTTCATTGCCTGGCAAGGGTTTCCATGGCTTACCACAGGAGGTGGATTATGCAGCACCCTGGTTCATTAACCATGCCCATCTCTGGCCGGCAGGGAGGGCAGCTCAGCACAAAGAGCCCTGCAGAGGATAAAATGTGGTCTGGTTTTCAGACCCCAAATGTGTGTGTGTGCCATGATGACATTGGAGACATGCATGCAGCCTGGGGTTGGCAGCTTGCACGTACCTCAGATGGTGACTTCAGCTGGGATGTGGAGGTTTCCTGGAGGCACAGAGAGGGCAGGGAAAAGGAGACACCCTGGGCTCTCCCTCAGCCAGGCTGGGTGACCAGTGGTCAGGGACAAATTGCACCCAGAGCTTTGAAAACAAGGCCGTATTTCTGCTCCAAACAAAACTCCAGTATCCTCTTGGTGATCACATTCCAGCAAGGAATTGTTTTTTCTTTTTGCTCGTTAGACTTCTGTTTACTTTCTTTGCAGCTAGCCACGTTTCCTGTTGCATTTGGTGGCAGTGGGTGGGAGTGAGGTGTATGCAGGGAGGAAATGCCCTCTGTCACAGGGGGCAAGCACCAGCCAAGCCCTGGGCTGCTTGGGGCAGCCTTGCAGCCTGTCACCCTGGAGGTCATGGTTGGAATATCATCATCATCGTCATCATTATCTTCATCAGTTGCTGGAAACAAGTCTGCAGCAGCAGTCCTGGGCACTGGGGAGCTTCCTTTCCCACCCCTGGGCTGCTCGGAGCAGTGGGGTGGCAGGAAGAATCCCATCCCTTACTTTGGCTTTGCCTGCTGCTGCAGCCCCACTGGTCTGTCCTGACTTTGCTTCTCACCTGAACTTTCGAGAGCAGCAAAACTCAGCCCTGATGGTGCTGCTAAGAAACCCCTCTGTGACTTTATGTGTTCCCAGTCACAAGCTCCTCAGACAAAACGTGCAAGGTAGAAACAAGAGCTGCCTTTACTTTTGCTTTCTTCTTAAGAAATTGGCAGGAAATTAAAAGGAAACTTAAACATCCATGAGCTGGCTTCTGTGGAGAGCAGCGTCCCGTCAGACAGGATGTGTCTGGCTTTGGAAAGTGTCTTTTCCCAGCTGGGAACCAGAGGAGGGAGCCAACGCCTGGGAACAGAGCTCTGCACAATGCCCCACCAAATCAAAGAGTTTATTTCCAGCTTTTGTGATGTTTTATGCTAACTTGTGCATGATTTACATATTACTGTGAGGCTGTCATTACTGTCATGCATTTCTTTCTAAAGCTGTAGCAGGTGGCTGTTAAGTCTATAGAAAGAACAGAGCATTTGGATCCTTTCTGTGATATTTATATCTTTTATGCAGACATAAGACATCTGAGATTGAGACTTGTGTGACAGCAAATTATGACCCTTAGGTGGAGAGGTATTGTCCCAGCTGTTCCAGCACACATTTAACTGAAGATAAAACCTGGAGTACTAGATGTAGTTCATCCTAAGCACAGGAAAATTTTTGTACCACTGTTTGGAAGCCCCTAACATTTTCCCTACCGTAATAAAATTTTATTTTTCTGCCTTGATTTAGGTGCTTTTTTAAATGAGAAAATTTCCTGTTCATTGTGTTTTAGTCTGACTAATGGAGGACAGCTCTGTATCTGAGTTTCAGGACTTTCCCAATGGTCAGACAGACATGTATTTTGAAAGCTGGGATTTCTCTAGTGAGTGGAATGTCTGAACTGAAGGCATTTAAACTCTATCAGCTGGAAAACACAGTGGAATAAGCTCGAGACATTAGACGAGGGCATTCCTGTCAATGATCTCTACACTGTCAACATGCTACAAGTGCTTTTTACTGCTTGTCTTGCTTCTGCCTGGACTTTCCTGCTCATTGATCTGCACCTTGAGCTGATGGTATGCACACAGGATGTGTAGGATTGTGCAAATCAGTGCTGAGGTTTCCTGCAGGTGTTGATCCTGCCATGCAAGTGCTGCACGGGTGGGCTGTATAAATCCTGACACTGTGCCTGGGGTTTCTGGACTGGCCAGCTGTTAGACCTGCTGTCTGGTAGATGCGACTGGTTTGCCACGTCCAGAAGAGCATAGATTTTCAAAATCTGCCTAGACAATGTTTTTGACTGGAAAAATGCATGTTTGAGAAGCCTGGATGTATGGCAACCTTTGTCTTAGATAGTTTGCCTGCTACTACACACAAGCTGAGTCTAGCAATGCAGGTGTCTGGGTAGAAGGCAGCTCAAAAAATCATGTTTTTCTAGATTCAAGTCTTACTTTGAGAATTTTTCCTCCCCTTCCTGTACTGAAGTGTTGAGTGGCAATGTGCATCGGGATGGCTCTGCAGACCCTGTTAGAAAGTGGTTTCATTTTACAGGTGGTTGAAGTTGTCCTTGTTTGTGGAAAGTAGGAACATTGAAACCAAAGTACACCAGAGCCTAACTCACCTCCTGTGCTTGTAACACACGCTCCCACATCTGACAGCAAAACATGAAATAAATGTGCGCTATGAATGTGAGGTTTTGTCCCAGGCTGATCATCTGGGTTAGGAGGAAAAATGTCTTCAGCATAGCAAAAAGGAAAACTAATGCTGACCCCTCCAAACCTACACTGAGTCTCCCCAACAGCACTGAGAAACCGTGCCAGCTCCCTTTCTAAACTGGAATACCACAACAAGCCAAGTACGTGCACTCTCTGCCTCCTCTGTGTGCACAGTCTCCTTTACAGGCAATGCATGACGTTGGCCTTTGCTATGGGGAAAGGGCTCCTGCTCCTTGTTTACACACTGTGACATCAGTGCTGTGTGTGTCCTAGCTGGGCACTGCCATGCAAGGCACTAATGGACTAATGAGACGGGTGAGCTGCTGAGAAAACATGACTAACCAGGGCAGTGAGTATGTGGGGAGGAATGTCCCCAGACAACAGGTATATATACACGGAAACTGTTTGCTTTCACAGAACTCAGATCCACACTGCCAGCTTTGCAACCCTTGCTGGGCTTAGGGTTTCTTTTCTTCTGTACTGATTTCAGCTATTTTATATACACAGTGTTGAAGGATCTACTTAGGAGCAACCCACTTTTTTAAAATTTACTTTTTCTTTTTCTTTTTCTTTTTTTATATCAGACAGCTTGAGAGAAAAAAATACAGAATTGAGGGTATTCTCTGGATCAAAGGAGTAAGGCCCAAAAGAAATATGTTAAACAAAATGTCTAAGTTTTTCTTTAATATGAAGAATTATATATGCCCCCTTTTGATGTCCAGGGTAATCCCAGAATGTCAGTCTTGGAGACCACAGTCTAAGAAAAATGTAGCAATACAAGTATGGCAAAGAGGGAAGAAACACCAACTCCTCTGTACCAGCTTTTAGAGTAAAACCATGTTCTGGACCACTTCCAACCTGCTGACAAGTGCTCTCCAAAACCGTTTAAAGCCAACACAGGTATAGATGCTGAATGCCCTCTAGGATTGGAATAGTTCCTGAGATTTTACCTCTGTTTTTCTCAGTGCCAGTCTAGAAGCAATCCGAGTGTTGTGCTGTGTGGTTTGGGAGGTGTGTGCTGCTGGAAATGCTGCTGAGGTGCAGAGGTGTGGCAGTGGTGTTTGCACACCTCAACTCACAGTCTGCAGCAGGAGCCTCGATTACACCCAGTGGAGAATAAGGCACATTTGACATCAACACAGCAAATATTCACTTGCGTTAAGCAACTGGATTGTAAACTACCATTTTTATGACCAGAAATACCACAAAGGTCGTGCTGCTCCAACAACATGTTGCAAAACCAACAAGTTTCTTGTTACTAGTAGTTTGTGCTCTGACACTTCACCCAGAGGCTGTCCCTGATTCCATGCTGCTGCTTAGGAGACAGACTGAGGGGAGAGATTTATTCTGCTCCCATACCTGCTGAACCATGGGCTGCTCTGAGAGCTGGCATGTTCCTCACTCACAGAGGGAGGTTATACAGTGTGCCTGGCAGAGTGACTGCATGCTGCTCCACAGAGAAGACAAAGCTCCACTTGCTGGGCTTGCTTTATTCATTCATTTGTTTAAAGCCTACATTCCCTATAGCATTCTCTGCGTCTTTTCTCTGTGCTCATTCTGAATTAGGATAGCAAAGGGGATGCACATGACCTTGGTTAGGCTAGATGTTTAGGTGGTGATAAAAGTCTAAGGTGTTGGTATTCAGCCTCTTTGCTTTCTGTAATTAGACCCCTACCCAGCAAGCACAAGCTTCAAGACAATTGGAATTTGGTTTTGCTCCTAACTGAGTTTTTTACGGATCCCATTGAATAGCTCATGGGTGTGCACAAGTCATACTCTCAAAAGTTATTTCATTAATCAAGTATATTGGATTAAGCTAAACCAAGACTGATTGCTTTTAATGCTACAATACTGAGCTGTGCTCTGAAGGGAGGGAAGAAACAGAGTTTTCAGGAACAAGTGCATTCTGTTTCTTTTTTGCTGTTATTTGAGATACCAAGATAAGCCTATCTCCCTTTTTGCAGGTGTGTAGAAGAGTGGTTTCAGGACAAATGCTGCTGCTAACAGCCGCTAGTTGGCATTATTGATACATCCCAGCAGGGAGGTGGTGCAATAAAATCACGGGCAGACAGCACCCAGGGAGCTGAGGTGGCTGCCTTGTGCTCAGCTCACAGCCTTCTCCAGCTCTGAGGCTGGTGGGTTACACTGAATTTCAGCCAAAGAAAGCTGAAACTAGCTGGATGTCTTCCCAAGGAGAAGAGGTGACAAGTGCTTCTTTTTTTTTGGTCACCACCCTGCCCCAGAGGAACTTACTTTGGTTGAAGATGCCTCACAGGGTTTTGGTCACCACAGATGTTACGTAGTGCTTGGGCCAAAACCCATTAAAGCTCAAGGTCTGCAGCATTAATAATTACAGTTTGTGGATGTAGCAATAATTTACCAGTAACTCTCATAGAAGCACTCTGAGAACACAGGGCTGCTGTGAGCCAGCTCATCTTGTGCAACCAATGGGTGTGTGTATATTTTTGAAAGAGCCTTTTGTTATGGAGCTTGGTGGAATTAGACTTGCCTTAATCTGCTTTGACTGGGAGTAGATTTATGCCAGGAGACCTGATAAATAAGATGTCATGGATGAAACAAGTATGAGCTGAGGTATCAGAGTGTTGCCTGAAATGGATTTTGCTTGGTAAAAGGAGAACAAGTCAGCAATTCAACCTTCAGGAGAGTAGAGACTTTGGAATAGAAGAGAGAAAGAAATTCCATGTTCTCTTTAAGGAAAAAAAATAAACACAAACTCATTAAATTGTTTTATAGAATAGTTTTCGTTCATAAGTAGAGACTAATCTCCAGTTAAATCCATGCCAAAATTGTTATTGAATTGCAAGGATAAAGGTGCTGCCTGTGCCTGCCTGCGTGTGGTTTAGGGACCTTCTACAATACAGAAGAACTACAATGAGACAAATCCACTTTTGATTTAAAATCTTTTTTACTCTCAACATTTTAAAGGGAACGGCAGGCAACTGTGATGACAAATCTAATTTTCTGGATTATCAGCTTCTCAGATTTGCTGTACCATCTGCCTGTTGAAGGATGAGATGCATTTTGCAGTAGTTGCAGACCCTCCAGTGAGATTAAAATGTGAGGCTTTCTGGGCTCCCTGGCAGGGTAGAGAAGGCAAAGGTCCTTTGGAAAACTGAGTTATGGGTCTTCCTCACAGCCACTGAATGTGCAAAGAGCATTCGAGGGCTGCATGATCTCTGAGCACCAAGTGCTTTTCAGTGAGGAGATACTCAAAAGCATCTGCCTCATAACTGAGGTCTAAGGCTTGAAGAACAGGGAACCATCTCCCTGCTTGTTTAAAACACACTGTCTGATTTCATAAATCCTCACTGTGTAAAGTGCTTTGTTAAATGAGGGAGGAGGTGTGCTTGGGAGTGAGTTTCTGCTCAGGCAGCAAGTGTTTTTTTACCTTTATTGGGGTATTTCTGGCACTACTTAGCATCTGATTTTGTTTTATGGATTCTACTTGCAAATTTCATTCTGGATACATGGATTCAATCTATGGTGTAAAACAACAGTATTTGGAGTAGAAACCTGCCTAGATAATTCTCAGCAAAACCTTTCCTTCACTTGACAGTGGGAGAAATATTTGAATAATATAAAGCAATTCCCTCCTGCCTCTTCATGGTCTGATTAATATAATTTCATATTGCACCTGACCCATGTTATTCAATACATTTAAAACATATAAATTATAGACCTCCAATTTGCAAAATATGCTTTAGAAAGCCCAAGGTTAGACCATGTTGTTTTACTATGTATTTATTGGAGCAGCCACAGTGCTAAAAACATCCTAATCTCAACCTCGTGGGCAAAACTGCTCACTTGTATTTTAGAAGATGGTGACTTCAGTGGAAAGGGGAAAGCAGAAATATTGGTTTGAAAAGTAGAAACCTGAGAAGTCTCCCTCTGGTAATAAGTCAGTGATGTTAACAGCACTCGCACGGTTTCGCCCACTTTGTGCTTTGGCACTGCGTTGCTTACCCACTTCTCCCCGCTGGCTTCGGCTCTTGCCACCGCAGAACGGTGCAACTACACCCCAAATCACTCCTGGTCTGCCCCTGCCTGCTGCACGCAGGGTAAGAGGAACACGGATGACTCATCTCTACCGTGAGTAAATGCTCACGTTCCCTTCTCGCTGGGTGCTGCCCACGGGATGCACATGACCGAAAAGTCTCTGTTCCTCCATGCCCGCGTCCTGGAGCCGAGGGCTGGCAGGGCTGGGGCGAAGGGTGAGGGACACGGGGACATGAGGTGGCACCAGCAGCGGTGGGAGGCCGAGGGAGATTCTGGTCATTCCCACCTCTGCAGCCCCAGAAGAGGGTGGCGGTATGCGAGGGCTGCCAAGGCTGCACTCGGACAATGCTCTCAGGCTCACCCGCGATTCCTGGGATGTCCTGGGCAGGGCCAGGAGCTGGCCTCGATGGTCCCGATGGGGCTTTCCACTCCAGGACATTCTGTTATCCCGCGAAGCCCACAGGGGCAAGCTTGTGAGGCCGCATCCCCCG
>VXBR01004845.1:1209259-1239271 GCA_013400215.1 Cisticola juncidis | reverse complement strand
CTCGGTGCCCGGTGCCGCGGTGTTCCCATCCGCGGAGAGGGAGCGGCAGGGCGGCCCCCGGGACAGCGGAGGAGCCGTGGGATGGCGAAGGGGTACACGGTGCAGCTTCCTGGCTTCTCTCTGCTAAACCAGGATTTAGGTGCCTTTCCACAGGAATTCCTACTTCTTATTTATTTTAATTTTTTAAATTATTATTATTTGTTGAACGTACGCGAAATGGGCGGCTTATGTTCGGGTTTTGTTTTCGTGTCTCCGCAGTTGAACCACACATGGGGGGAGGAAAGCAGCACAGAGGACCTTTCCAGGGGGTCCGTGTGAAGAACTCCGTGAAGGAGCTCCTGCTGCACTTCAGGAGCAGCAAGCAGATGTCCTCGGGTCCTGCCACCGAGGAGAGCAAGGTAACCGCAGCTTTCTGCACTGACGGGTTTGATTCTGATGGTTACTGAAGCTGGCAAGAAAGCACTTTGCGGTAACGCTGGGAATGAGCTTCTGCGTTATCTGCTGTGGATGGAATCAGTTTTGAACACGTAATGGAAGAATACAGCGGGAAAGAATGCAGAAAGAAGGTTTACCATGAGAGAAGGAGGCACTTGAAAATGTTTTTACTAAGCTTTGTTTTCCAAAGGGAGTCTGGATAAAGACACATTTGTGTTGCGAAACCACAGAAATTCCGTCTTGACTGGCGTGAGATCACTCATTGGAAGGGTTAGGGATTCTTCTCAGATTTGTTTGTCATGCTGTTGCACCTCTGTGCAAAGCACACAGTGTAAAGGTAGGCCCTTTCAGTCTGAAAAGACAAAAATTACAGGAAATTCTGAGATGATGAAAGGGTGTTTCTGATTTGATCAGATTCTTTTTTCGGAGTGTGTGTTTGAAAACTTCCTAGATAAGTGCTGTCAGAGGAAGATTTTTGCATAGAAAAGTTCATGGCACTAAAGAAGTGTAAAATTATTATTAGGGTTGTTTATGTTTCAAAAAAATCCTCAGGTCTCTGGAAGAAATAGTGTCTTTCTCCAGACTTTCTTGAGTTTTGTGGTATTATAACAAATGGCTTGAAAAGCCTAAAGAAAAACAGTGGGTTTTATTTAAATTTCATTAAAGTGTTTCCATTTTGTAACCTTAATTAAATGCAATTAAGTTAGGGTTAAACAACCAGGTACTAGAATTATTCTAAGGTATATTCTATGTTTATGGAAGGAAGTCAAGCGTTCTTATTTTTTTGGGTGGGTGATGGATTGTTTTTGGTGTTTGTTTATTGTTTTTGTTTGTTTCCCCCCAGAAATAACATTATAATAACAGAAAAATTTGGATTTTTTTTTTTAAACAGGCACAAGGAGGATTGGTGAACTACGAGCCATACACAGGTAGACCATTTTTTAGTACATACTCTGCAGCAACATTTTTAATCAATTGTAAGAGTAGCCTCCAAATGGATTCTAAATTTCTTTTCTTTTCATCAGAACTGAAGAGCATCCTGGGCCACAGTGGCAAAAGAAAGGCTCATGAACTCCTTTCTGATGGACCTTCTTTCAAACGCCAAGCAAATGTCCATCCACATCTCCTGGTAAGTTTGTAGTAATTTTTTCCGTGCCTTTATATTTCAGTTTGCTTCATATAATCGGAAACTACCAGATACAACTATATCTCTAATTTTCCGGGGCTTGTTTTGATTTGCATTTTTTTTCCCTCCTGTCAGACCCCACCCCAGACACCAACATCTATGGATAGCATGGAGGAGACCCATAAAACTGACCCAAAGCACGACAGTGGTTCTGATCTGCTTCAGAACATCATCAACATCAAGAACGAGTCGAGCCCCATTTCGCTGAACACGGTGCAGGTGAGCTGGCTGCACTCAGTCTCCAGCCACGGCTCTCCCGCTGAGCAGTACCAGGACAGCCCGGGAACACAGGCTTTCTCCCCGTCCCAGAAGTACCAGGCTTTCCAAGACCACAGCAGCCAGCATATGCTTGATCCGCCACAGCACTACCAGTTCCCTGCGTCCCAGAACCCAGATCTGTCACAGAGTTACCCCTCAGATGCCTCCCTGGACTACAGGCCCTTTGTTGCCAGTGAGCAGTCTCCTGCCTACCAGCAGAGCACCTTTGAGAGCCACGAGCTGCAGTTCTGCCCGCCGCAGAGCTTCTCCTCCCTCCTGAACGACCCGGAGGGCTCGGACAGCATCTCCAGCCCCCTGCAGGCGCTGGGCAGTGCCCACCCGCAGGCCGAGGTCGCCCCT
This sequence comes from Cisticola juncidis, assembly GCA_013400215.1. Classification (NCBI taxonomy): domain Eukaryota; kingdom Metazoa; phylum Chordata; class Aves; order Passeriformes; family Cisticolidae; genus Cisticola; species Cisticola juncidis. Next base: position 1,237,032 of record VXBR01004845.1, on the reverse strand, counting down.
CACGGCCCAAACTTCAGCGGCCTCTGCGCTGGTCTGGAGCGCAGTGTCTCTGTGGCTGCTCTCAATGTCCCTCTGCCCGACCAAAGCATTGCCAGAAGCACAACACAGCTGGGCAAGTCCTTCTTTCAGTGGCAGGTGGAACAGGAGGAGAACAAACTGGCCAACATCTCTCAAGACCAGTTCCTTGCAAAAGACGCCGATGGAGACACGTGAGTGCCGTTTATCTCAGCGTGGGAGGTTGGGGAATGTTTCTGTTTGGGTTTTGGCAGGCTGTGGGTTATAGTGAAGCAGTTGAATAGCAATGTTTGTGTCACAAGTGCAGTGGTTTGGCTGATCAGGTGAAAGGTGTGGTTGCTGATGGCTGCGATGCAGAGCTCCAGCACACTTGAGTGGATGTATTTTCTAATTTCAGGTGCTTATTGTTAGACTTGGCTAAACGGGGAGGAAAACATTTTAATTTAGATGCTTTAAATTGCCCTGGTAAGAAAATACCAATGTTCCTGTCTTAGTTACACAGAGGAGGTCTTAAGCTGGCAACATAGCACCCCTTCATACATTTGGTTCTCTGCTGTCTTGAGCCCTGGTGTGTGTCTGGTGGTGTAACTGTTGCCCCTCTTTCCTGCAGCTTCCTCCACATCGCTGTGGCCCAGGGCCGTCGAGCGCTCTCCTATGTCCTTGCAAGGAAGATGGCTGCCCTGCACATGCTGGATATTAAAGAGCACAACGGCCAGGTGAGGTTCTGAAAAAAGTCTTTGCACCTGCTTTGTGCACCTGAGTGCTTCTGCATGTCTGAACCTCGGGAAAGATGTGGTGAAATGCTTATTTAATATTAACCCCAAGATTTAGCCTGCATACTAATATTAACCTTGAGCTATTAATACTTCTTGGGATCACCTTGAGCTGGTAAAACTATGTGCTCTGCTTCATTTGTCCTGGCTTCCTAGTATTCATAATCACTGCTTAAATAATACCAGGTAGCTAGGGTTTTTATTTGTTTTAGTTGCTCTTTCCTGTTAGAGATCGGATGACTAATAGCTTAAATTTTCTTCTTGATGTTTGCAGAGTGCTTTCCAGGTTGCTGTGGCTGCCAATCAGCATCTCATTGTGCAGGACTTGGTTAGCTTGGGGGCTCAAGTGAACACCACAGACTGCTGGGGTAGGACGCCGCTGCATGTCTGCGCTGAGAAGGGGCATGCCCAGGTCCTCCAGGTAAGAGGCAGGCAGGCACAGCTCTTCCCTGGCTCTTGACTCTTACCCTTGGCATAAGCTGTGTTGGGAAACTCTGAAAACACCTCTCCTCCTTTTGTCTTTCTTTCTGGGTAGCCTTGTGAGACTGTCTACACGTAGGGTTTAAAGAATTTTTCGTTAAGGTTCTCATCAACATTTTTGAATAATTTTGGGGCAATCCTCTGGTAGGTTTCCTCTCAATCATAGGATTATCAATGGTTTGGGTTGGAAAGGACTTCAAGGATTTTCTAGTTCCAGCCCCCCTGCCCTGGTCCTGAGGGACACCTTTCACTAGACCAGGTTGCTCAGAGGCCCATTCAGCCTGGCCTTGAACACTTCCAGGGCTGCTGCTATTTATTTCAACTTTATTACAGTTATTGCAGTAAGACAATAAACAAATTTGAAGCAGCATGTGGTTTGGATAAGACCTAAATGTGTACCTGTTCCCACTTTTGTAGGCAATCCAAAAGGGAGCCATGGGAAGCAATCAGTATGTGGACCTTGAGGCAACAAACTATGATGGTGAGGAGTTAAAAGTTTATAATTTACAGAGTTCCTGGATTGTACAAGTTTTATAACTACTGATGGGAATGCTATAAAATGCAATATTTTTTTTCAGATGGAAATTTACAGGTACAATTGACACGTGTCAGATGAAAACATGATTAGTCTGTGTCTGTCAGGACCTCTTTCCTCTTACATGTGGTTGCTGTGTTTAGCATGGAGAGTGTAGGTTGTAATTGGCCATTGTTTAAAACATCGGTGTGCCAGCATTGTGTCAGTGCCTACAGACGCCAGAATCTGGCAGTAGAAAGCTGTTCTGTTTGAACCCCTTTTCCATAAAACGTCTCTTTCTAATGTCTAGTTTGTACAAAAATATGAGATATTGATTCTCTAATCATCTGCTGGCTGAGAGCTCACAGTAGACTGCTGCTTCACTCTTATGTTGATGGGCAGTCCAGATCTCAAGCTGCTTGGGACCAGTCACTGTCACCTACAAATATGGAACCATCTCTGGGCTTAATGGGGGTAGAAGCTCCTTTGTCCAACCTCTGAAACAAGCAGCCAGTCAATACTTGTGTCTCGCATTTGTTCATTCATGATAATTTTTTTTCTGACGTTCAGGTTTGACAGCGTTGCACTGTGCGGTTCTGGCCCATAATGCTGTGCTGCATGAACTGCAGAACTGTCAGCCACCCCACTCCCCTGAGGTCCAGGAGCTTCTGCTGAGAAACAAGAGCCTGGTAGAAACCATCAAGATCCTGATACAAATGGGAGCCTCTGTGGAAGCCAAAGTAAGTAAAATGCCTTAGTCTGAGGTGCCAGATCCAGAGAGAATGTGGAAGCAGAATATGTCCCTTTCTCCCACGCTACATTTATTAAAAAGGAAGCAGACTAATTTGAAAGCTTAATTTAGCCAGATAGGATGAGAATGCTGCATTTATTCAGAGCAAGGTATTATCAATGCAAACGAACCCTGGGGAAAGAGGGAGGTGACAGTCTGATCTCTAGACTAAGAAGGATGCTACGCTGACTGCAGCGAGTGGTGTCGTAAAAGTAAGAGTATGTTTGGAGCACTCTGAGGTACCCATAGTAGTGGGGTGCTGATGACACCTTGTTCTTGGACTGCAAATTTTAATTAAAAACTGCTTAGCTGTGCAGTTCAGGTCTGTGCCGTGCCAGACCATTGCGTAACCAAAATATCAAATAGTACATTATGTAAGCCTACCTGCAGATGAGATCAGGTTCCATTGTTCATTAGATGTTGATATGAAAATATATATATTCAGATTCACTTTTGATGAATTGTAGTGCAAGTATGTTTGCTCAACACTTAGCAGTTACTTGGCTTTCTGTTTTTATTTGTCTGCATGTTCCCCCTGGATAGGTGAAGCACCTGCAGGGAAGACTAAACAGTTTCTCTTTTGATAGGATCGCAAAAGTGGTCGCTCTGCTTTGCATTTGGCAGCAGAAGAGGCAAACCTGGAGCTCATCCGTCTCTTTTTGGAGCTGCCCAACTGTCTGTCTTTCGTTAATGCAAAGGTACGGTGATTTTTTCATAATGCAGGTGGGGAAAGGGAGGCTGATGCCCCTGCTTCTCCCTCACGGAGTTGCTTTGTGGTCCCCAGGCGTACAACGGCAACACGGCCCTGCACGTGGCCGCCAGCCTGCAGTACCGCGTGAGCCAGCTGGACGCTGTGCGCCTGCTCATGCGCAAGGGGGCCGATCCCAGCGCCAGGAACCTGGAGAACGAGCAGCCTGTTCATCTGGTTCCTGACAGCCCTGTAGGGGAGCAGGTAAAAAATGCACAGCAGCCCCGTCCTTCCGTCTGTCCCTGTCCGCTCAAACTCTGCTCCGCTCCCAAAGTTCCTGTGGGGTTTTGAGTTGCAGCTTTCAAGGAAAAGATTTAGCAAATACCATTTTATTCTTCAGATCTTTAGCTTCAACGTCAAGATCAGGCAGAATGTACAGACCTGAAATTTTAGGTTTCACGTGCAGCTTTTATTTTTTTATTTCAAGAGCTTTTTACCTGTCAAAATAGGCTTTGTCTCTGTAACCCTGCAATGTACTGGAGACAATTCTCCTTCTCTTGTTCATCTTGGTATGGCCTGAGTTCATTGCTCTTGTCAGAATTAGTGACAGTGACACTAGTGACAGTACTTAGGCCTGAGTAACAGATGACAAAAATTCCTTTTTCCTACTTGATGAAAAAACTGACTCTTGACCTAAGACCTAAGCACAGCTGAGTTGCTGACCGTTGCCTGTCATTGGCTCAAATGCTATAAAGTGGGATCATCTTTGCTGTCATTGAACTCAGGATCTAGCTTGGATAAATGAATGCAAAACTGGATCTAGGGTGGGGTTTTTTCAGGTTGTGACTCACTTCCAGATGATGAATACTGATGTTTTTGTCTTTGTCTCTCCTCCAGATAAGACGTATCCTCAAAGGGAAGGCGATTCAGCAGAGAGTGTCGCCGTTTTAGGCTCCATGTTTCTTGGAGTTCAGCAACTTACACTCACTGTCAGTCAGGCAGTCCTAATGAATCTGTACATAGAGCATTTGCCTGGTGTGGGCAAATGTTAGTTGTTTCTATGAAACAAAAGTATTTTGTTCACTATTATATAGTGGGTTATGTAAGAGTAAAAAAAACCCCAAACTCAACAATCAAATGCCTCCAGCCAAAAGGGAATGCTTCATTCCCAAGTATGTGGAACAATTTCCTGGCTACCTGTATTTCATAGCTGTGGCGAGACTGATTTTATTTAAACAGCCATAGAGATAACTTCTAGACAAGGGCAATTCTATGAGATTTTTTTTTTAAATTTTTAGGGAGGGCTGATACAGGTCAAAATTGCAAATATTGTTGTTGTGTTTTTAGTAACACTGAAATGCAAGAAAAACTAAATATTTTTGAAGCTGACCATTTATTTATGTAACTTTGTGGCTTTGTTCCAGTATCTTGTGCAGGATTGTATATAGTCACTGACATTATTGTACAGCTGTATAGTTCTAAGAATCTATCGATCACTTGGGGAAGGATCTGAAGAAACAAGTTCATTGATCTTGAACTTGCAAATTGCATACAGAGTTTTAATATTATACTAGTGCAAATCGGGTAAATTCTGTTGTTCTGAAGGGCTGAGGATGGAAAGTAGAGTTAAGATAGATTGTCCCTGGCACTGATTTGTGCATACTTTTGGAGTTGTTAATAAAACATGAAAAGCTGTGCTTCTTCAGGGGACTGTGTCAGTTTTTCTCATACCCAGCAGGGGTTTTTCTTGTGATAGTACAATAGATTGAGAGAGGAAGATCATGATTTTTATAGTATGTATGTAACTTGTACTTTGGAGGATATGATCCTGATTCAGTGCAAGTTTGGCATGCACTTCATTTTTGATGCATGCTGAATCTCTCAATATTAATTATAGTACTTCAACATGTGTAAGCCTTACTAGTGTTGGTGGGGCTTAAGCACATGCATAAGTAACATACTGAATTGGGCTCTAGTTAATTCTAGAGACCTAATGTTTTCCACCTCCTAAGCAGAGTTAGTCCATTTATGGTTTTACCTTATAGGTATAGTGGCTAGCAAAGTAATATTTGAAGTTATTGTTTTTTCTATTTTTTAATAATTATTAATGGAAAATGTATACTAATGATGCTGTATACTTGTGTTCTGTTGCATAAAACTTCCTCCTTTCACTTTCTGAATGATCCATGCTGGGCTGTAATCCAGTAATATGTTCTCTGTATGGTCTTTGCTCTTAAACTGTTTTTTCATCACATGCAGTTCTCTGTTGTAACCATTTAATTAGTCTGATTATGCTGTTTTGGCAAAGTATGTCTTGTAGACAAGCTAAACGAAAAAATCTGATATGCAAAGGCTTAGTTGCAATGTATTTCTTGAAGGGTTATATGTAACTTGTGTTTGAATAAACATGCTGATTCATTTTTGGTGGTTACTGTGTGTGATACAAATAATGACCAAGAAGTCGAGCTTGAGGTAAAACTCTTTTAGCATGGTAATAGTGTGAGGCTGAAAAGCCATTTGCTAAGATGAACTGAAGTCTTGCCATGCTGCTGTTTGTGCTTTCTCTTGCTTGATGCTGGTGTTCTGGGTCGTGCACTGTGCAGTTGTGACAGTTATGTTCTCCCCATGACTTCCCTGCCTTGGTCCTCAGTTCTGGCAGCTCAGGCACAAGTGTCACCTAGCACAGGTGGCAGTCTGGGTTAGGAAATAGGGGATGGGCTGTCTGCCTCAGATGGTGATGAGATGGTTCTGAGAGGGCAGTGACCCTTCAGGGGGAAGCTGTTATCACAGCCTGAGCATGGAGCTGGAGAGATGGCAATAGTTGGATAAAAGTGGATGGAGCATTAGGATCTGTAGGAAAGGAAAGGAAGAGAACCAAGAGGGCTTCTGTGTAACTATGAACCTGCTGTCCCCCGTGTCTTAATTCTGCTTGGGATGAGGGTGAAAATGTGGGAATTGGAAGAGGCCCAGAGGTGTGGAGGAGCTTCCTTGCAGCAAGCAGCAGATTAAGTGAGGACAGCCCTACAGAGCCACGAAGGCCAGAGAACCTGAGTGGGGATGAACTCACTCTCCCTTCCAGCAGGAGAGCTGGAAGATGTTGATGAAGGTACCATGCACATAGCAGGCAACAGGAAACAGAATTGAATTTCTTATTAGGATATGCAAAGATGAAATGGCACATCTTCATGTGAACAGCTAATTGTGTCTAGATTGTGTTTGAAGATACTGTCATCTGCCCTCTCACTGCAAGTGACCCAGCCTTGGGTATATATTTTTTATTTGTGCAAGGAGCCTGATGGTACTGTTTCCAGTTTATTTTCATTTTCTGTATAACAGATGATTACACAGGAAAAAAGAGCTGCTGCTGAGATATTCTGGCCCTTCAGGTCATCCTGATCTGCCTGCCTTTCTGGGTGGCATTGACTGAATCATCTCACATAGGGATTAAGTACCCTGGCCTTGAAGGTTGGCAGAGCATTGGCATGTGTTCAGTGCCTGAACACGAAGTAGGTGAGAGGCATTTAGCAAGCAGCAAGGTGCTTTCTGTGCCACTTGTGCCCTTTTGGAAGAGCACTCCTGGCACTCCAAGTTAGAAAATCCCTTGGGGGAGGCTCTAGTGTTTGAAGCTAACTTCATCTACCTGGAGCATGATTTCATTGGAACGTTCAGTAGGTAATATCACAAGAAAGCATCCCTGCACTGGCTCATTTGTCTTTCCTATGATCTTGGGAAGGTCTGGCGTATCTGACCCAATTCGAGTTAGCTATTAGAAACAATTCCTTTTTACTGAAGGCCAAGTGACACTAAATATTTGGCAAGCTAATAGTGTTTCCCTGATTACTTATGGTTCTCAGGAACTGCTGAATAGCTTTTATTGATGTGGATGTAAGCTCACTATTTAATTCACTGATTGCAGTACAGACAGAAGATACTCTGGCTTTGGTCCAAGTAGGAATATTAAGACACATGGTGCTTTGTTCCCAGGATGTTTCTGATTTGTTTGTCTAAGTAAGCCAAACCTCAGTAAATGGTTGCTTTTTGATTTTTGTGGGCTACTCATCTGACTGAAGTTGTGGAAGGTGGCAATCCGTGATTTACAAGAAATGTGTTCTGCTTCTGGAGATGGAAAATGTACATTTCCCACATTTATTGCTCATTTTATATTTTTATCAGGAAACAAAAAACATAGCCAGGAAGTATGTTCTTAGAGAGACTGGGTGTGGTAGAACTGGCTGTGAAGATACCACACGAACTGCTTGTTCTTCTTACCTGACAGTTTGCTTGTCTGGTTGCGTTTCTTTTAAAAATATATATGCTCTTCTGTGTAAGGAAAGAGCTGAAGATGATTAAAGTGCAGTGAACATGTAAAGATAAAGAACAGGTTCATACAATTAATTATTTGCCAAAAATGGACCTGGTATTTCAATGCATTCAAATCCTATTGTTATCTATTACTTTTCTTGAGTGCTTGGTGATATTCTTGATGGCTTGGGAGGGAATGCTCATCTGTACACAGAGCCTATATGGTCAGCTCTTTTCCTGGCAAAATTTCCTGATTCTTCTTGGCAGTATTTCTTTAGATCTCCTTCCTCATAGCAAAAAATCTCAAGGCAGCACTAATGAAATCGGGAAAGACCTTGGTGCAGAAATCCTACACCTGAGGTTGTCTCTCTTGTTATAGTGGAATTTAGATGCTGATTTCTTCTTCAGGTACCTATCCCAGTCTTACTGGAGAAGAGTAAAATGTCTTGGGCTGTGTTTTCTTGCTGTCTCTTTCCAGCTTTTGTGATTGAGGCTGTCTTAATAAACCTTTGTTTTACTTGGTAATCCTTACTCTTAGCTCTGAAATGTGATCTAGGCTGCTTTGAGAAAGTGATTGCTATACTAACCAACCTATACTTCACACCTGTTTTCCCCCTTTGTTTCTGGTAAAATTTTTCCCTTCCCCTTTCCCTCAAAGGCCTGAGGGAAAGATGACTAAGGTGGTGCTTTAGATTTAGAAGGGGCAGCAGACGATTGAAAGAAGCTGCACATTGCTTCTGTAGATGTATGTGCCTGGGCTGCAAGGCAGACTGAAGAGCCTGAGTGAACTGTCTTGTGGATGCAGTGCAGAGATGTGTTTGCAAGTGCTTAATGAAAGCTTGTAGTTCTGTTCTGATGGTCTGGTACCTTTTGGTACCACAGTGGCTACCATCTTTTCCTAAGGTAGGTCATGGTATCAAATGCTGTGTATTGGTCCCAAATTAAGTATTTAATTAATTCAATAACTGTAATATTATTTAACTCAACAGTGCTGAGTTCTTTCCATTGACTCAACCTAGGAGAGAAGTAGAACTTGGATTTCAGTCCACAGCTCCTTAGGGCAGCCTTCTGTCTGTCTTGAGGCTTTTGTGGGAAGGCCCAGAGCTGTGCTGTAACCTTCAGAGCCGGGCTTGCCATAAAAAAGGGACAGGGACTCTGTAAACACTGCTATTCATGGTAACCAATAAACCCTAAAAAGCTGAGCATGTACCTCTTGTTGTTTATCCACAGGCAGAACACAGGTTCTTGCCCAAGGACTTTCACTCCACTAAAAACATCCTATTAAGTGATGCCAATAAATTTGGCATTTCTGTAAGGAGAATGGGAAGTTTGAGGTCACAGTGATGAAAAATCCCGAGGTGCTCACAGTGCTAATACTCATGTCCTTTGCACTGTGCTGCAGTTGGATGTACAGTGTAGGAGAAAGAACTGGGTCACCAGTGACAGCCCACGTTCATTTTGAAGGGAAGTGCTTTAGGAGCAGTTTGAGAAAAACCATCAAGATAGCAGCATGCTATTATCATTATTCATCAGTAGATTTCCAGGTGGCTTCAAAAGCTGGCAGTAATCACTAGTCCCATCAGCCAGATAAGAAACCCGAAGCAGGGAGAGGAAAGAAGCTTGTCTGAAGAGGCTCAAAGAACCACAGGAGCTCCATCCAAAGGCTGTAAAGGCTTGCAATTATCCTTCCAGATGCCTGCTCTTTCTAAATTTACCAAATAATACCATGAGTAATGACTGATCTATTGGTCATTCATGATCCTTCTGCAGGTCATTCATGTTGAGTTCATGTGTTTTGCGTGGTCAGTTTGGAGACCCTGCCTGTGATACTGCTTTTGTTTTCTGCTAGGATTACCAGGCTGTTTGGAGAAGCTATTGGACAATGCCTTAAAATGGACTTTTTCATCTGAAAAACTTGATCTTTCTAAGCCCTGATTGCTGGAACAGGAAGAGACAGAGCAGACCCAGACTAGGAAAAAATACACCAGAGCAAATTGAGTATGCTACAATGGAAAGGAACTCTGAGCTAGACCCATGACTCCAGACTCGCTGCATTTTGTGAACACTTGAGGCAAAACTAGGGAAACCTTTTTTAAGGGAGGCAAAATCATATAAAGATATTTTGAAAAGCTGGTCATGAAACATGGTTGATCATGAATGGATTTTTTTAAAAATAGAAAGAGGAGGTGAGTCAAACTGAGGAATAAGCATTTGTCTTAGTGGTTTCAGCTTTTAATGGTGCTCAAGACATCACCAGGAATGCTCTGATGGAGCTATATGAAAGAAGTCTTCCTAATGGGATAGAGGTGTGGAGATTGAGCTCTGGATGTGGATGACTCATTAGGAAGTAACTATGCCACTGGGTCAGCTGCTCTGGTGCTCGGGATAGATGGACCTCTCTTAACAAAAATAAACATGGGACGGGGAAAAAAGTCTTTAAAAATTAGCAGATAGGACAGGATGCTTTACTGCTTTTTATTATTATTTTTACACAGCTTTTATCCACTTCTGTTCTAGCCCCTGGCTCTAGTCTCAGGCTTGTATGGTTATTCATTTTCTCAAACTTTCTCACACATGTCTGTGAATAAAACACATGCATATGTAGAGTAAGTTTATAATATGGATCAATTTATTTTTGTATTCTGTAGGAGAATTGTATGTATATATATGCATGCAAAATATAAGTATGTAAAATGTATTGTGTGGGAGTATATAAGGCAGCAAAACTCTTTCAAGATGATGAATCTTTTTATCCAGCAGTAATTCATTAGTTTAGAAGTTTTTACCTTCTTTTGTTAAAAATAGAAACTTTTCCCATGCTATTCTCTTGAATTTGCAAATTGAATGCACTAGTGAAAACCAAAGAACTATGAAGAATAAAAGTTGGGTGTCTAATTGTTTTCTGTCCTGAGAATGACTGCCAATGTAGACTCTCCCATGCCTAATGAGGATTAAGCACATTCCTTGGCTTTTGGTGAGGACCCTAATATCCTCCCTCTTTCCTGATAAATCCATAAATCTTGACGTCTGTGGGAACTAGTAAGTCTTGCCATCTCTGCTCTCTGTTTCCATAAGGAGAAGGACCCCAGGAAAGACGTTTTGCATGCACCTTGTGGCACAGAGTGTTGAGTTGACACTGCAAAGGGTTGATCTGCCAGATGGAAACCAAAATACAATGCACAGCGAGTTCTAGTCCTCACCCAGGGCTGAAACCTGTCTGTGCAACTAGTAGTGCAAAGGCAGGCACCTTTGTACTTTATTATAGACACAGTAAACAAAGAATTTTTGTTTCTTCTTCCTTAGCTGTCATAATGAAATTTTATTATTGCAGTGGTTTTATCTGCCTTCTGATGAAGGTGCATGTCGTTAGCCTCTTTCCCACGCTCTCTGCATCCACGTCTCAAGGTGCGTCTCCCGGCTCCGCGGGAGCCCTTCCTTTCCCTGCCTCGTGTCCCAGCTGGAAGGGCAGGCCAGGCTGCGGTGGCCGCGGCGAGCCCGGCACGGCCGGCGGGACGGAGCGCTCAGCCAGCCTGGCCGCCGGCACGCCGGCGCTGGCCGCTCGCTCCCTCGGAACCAGTCAGGAGTGGGGTTTGCAAGCTTGGATGTGGAGAGCTGTGGGATGGGTGTGCACTTCTGTCCGGCTGGCTTTGGACACTGGGCATGAGTGAGTGAAAGGTATCCTTGCTGCAGGGGCAATAGCAGCCATCTCCTGTTTTTCTGAGCTGGACAGAGCAGGAGCACCAGGAACATGGGTAATAGGCTTCATGTGCTTTCTAGGAAGGTGCTGTAAAGATGCAGCAACATCTGTAGGGAAGGCAGCCTGCTCCTCCTGCCTTCCTGCACCCAGGTTGATCCTGGACTCCTGTTTCCCTGCTCCCATGGGAGGATGGTGCTTTGCTCCCCAGCAGGGACTTGATTGTCACTCTGTAGCTGGCGCTGCAGCTATCAAGACCTCTTGCCCCTCTCTCCTGCTGCCTGTGCTCTGCAAGTCCAACAAGGGCACTTTCCTTCAGGGATCTACTAGTGGCTCCCGCCCTCCCCCAGCCTTGTATCCCTTCCCACCCTGTCCGCCCCTTATGTGGTGTGGATCTTGTGACAACCTCTGCCCCAAGAGCTCTTGTTGGAGATGCTGGGTACAGGGACAAGTGCAGTAGGGGCCCTACTTCAAAAAGATGCGTCTTCCCTGATCACTGGCTTGATATATTCCCAAAGGCCTCCTGGCGCAGATGGGTATTCAGGGAAGATCTGAATAAGGAGAGGGAGGAGGCCTGACAGCTCCATCTGGGACTCCATCAGCTGCTCACCATTTGTGTACAGACTTTATGTGCTGCTGTGGCATTGTCCTTGTTATCATGCTGGTGGCTCTAGTTCTTGTTCTGCCTGTTTATTTTTACTCCATTGTTGAATTTACTTCTCCTGAATTCTTTATTCTTGTTGGCTCCTGATAAATTACTGTCTCTTATTAGCCTAAAATTACTTCCTCTTAACAACCTTTAATTATTTGCTGCCATCATATCTAGGTGCTGCATCCTCATAATTAGTGTTGCCATACTTGTAGAGACTCTTCTGTGCCTTTGATAAATCCATTAGCTTTGCTTCTGGCTTGTCTTGGCCATCCTTTCCTACTCCTGCTTCTCCATCCACTTGTATCTTGCATTGATACTATGAATCATCCTGCCTATCCTTTCCTGTTAGCCTTTATGTCCTCCTGCAACTCTCTGGCCTTGTCCTGTGCCACCAGGTCCTTCTTGCCTTGTTCTTTCACAGCCTACATCATACCTGCCTTTTTTGGGCACTGGAGAGTGTTGGTCAATTTATTTTTTTTCTTTCTCTTTTCTGTTTGCTTTTAAGCACTCTTTGATGTCCTCTGTCTGCCCAGCTTCCTCCATCCCTCTTACTTCTTGCTTTGAGAGTTGTTTTGGTTTCTTTTCTCTGCTGATGTGCCCTATTCCTTTGGTGGGATATTCTTTGCAACTTTCTTCTCCCCTTTGCTGACAAACTTCATTTTGAGAACTTTTCATTTTTTTCTCAGGACTAGTTCTGATGACTCTTTGGTAACCCTTTTCTTGACCAGCTCCCAAAAGCCTCTATCTTATTGTATTCAGTTCATCATGTCTAGTTCTGGTACTTGTTTACCATAGAATTATGGAATGCTTTGGGTTGGACAGGACTTTAAAGTTCATCTAGTTCCAGCCCCTGTGCCATAGGCAAGAAGACCTTCCACTAGACCAAGGTGCTCAAAGCCCCATCCAACCTTGCCTTTTCCCCATTTTCTGTGCAGGCTCTGACTTGGAGCTCTGTTTCTGTGCTTGGGCAGTCAGATCCTGCCTCTCCTGGTGCCTTTGAGTGTTCCACCTCTATGGATTTTAGGTTTACCAATTTGCTACAGCATTCAGTGGCCATCACCACTCTGCATTGTGCTCTGTGTTGCTGTTCCCAGCACTGAACCCATTTCCAGCCTCACCAATGTATCTTCTGAGTGTTTTCTAACGTCTGCAAATCCCACCAGCTTTCCTTTGTAGTGCCACCAGCACATTTCCTTTTTTGTTGGTTAATATTAAAGTGTTAGCTGCAGAAAAGGCAAATTGAAACTTGGGGGACTAGAAGAAGAAGGATAAGTGGTCAAACCTAGAAAGAGATAAACCTTGTTGATGAGCCTAGAATTAATCTATTCTCCCACCTTAGTCTCTTTTCCAAATTCCTCTGGTCATAATGCATTGGTGAAATGTTGAGTGCCTGCTTCTCTCCCTCATGTGCCCGTCCCAGCAGTCCTGCAGCCCCTGTGCCTCTCTGTTCACCTGCCTTGAAAGCTGGCACAGCCTGCAGCTCACCCTCCTGCCCACCCTGCACATGGGGCTTTGTCTAGAACAGCCATCCTGCCTCTCAGCACAGGAACCAGCAATTTCTGTGGTGTTGCCCTTTCCCAAAACTGGAGCACTAAGACTTCCAACTGCTGCTGTTTACCCAGAAATGTTTTCTTTGCTGTGCCACGTCTTCATGGCCTAGGCCATGTGCCTCATTGATGCAGTTGACAGAGGCTGGTGAGACCAGGGTGCTTTGCTAGTACTGGGGAGCCATCTGCAAAGCAATATTTGTTCAAGAGCCTCATTCTCCCCAGCCAGTGCTGTCAGTTCTCAGGACTGTCTGCTTGCTCCAAGCATTCGGCAAGATTGCGGGCATGATTCTGTCTGTGTAAGTCATTAGTTTAACTAATATTGTATCTCTTTATTGTAAAAACCTTCTTTGAGGTTGATTAATGAGGAGTAGGAGGAGATAAAATGAACTCTGGTTTTGCAGGTGAAACACCATTCCTTTAAAACAAAATTCTTGTAATGTTAAAAAAAAAATTAAACCCACTTAAAAGAAACCTCTACTTCTTCCTGTGGGGAGACTGTTTCCCACAGAGAGTTGTACCTTATCCCCACCACCCTTTTTTTTAAAGCAAGATATTCCCTGCACGTCCATATCTGCCTATCTTCAGTCTTTCTCTACAAAGTGATAGCATCTTGTATCACCAGGATGTACGCCGGTGGCTTGTCCCTTCAAAACACATCAGATGCATAACATAAGGTATGGAAATGCTGTGATATCTCAGAGTGGGGGACACAGCTTTCTGACTTCCCTTCCATAGTGCCATGGCAGCTGCCAGCTCCTGCCACATCTCACAGGGCCTCTTGCACAATGTGTTGTTGACTCAGCCTTGAATCTCAGCAGACTCTCAAGATGTCCATGTGAGAATTACTCTCTCTGTGAAGAGACGTGCCTGAGAGCGAGTGTGGGGTGCAGCTCTGCTGTGGTACCCCAGCTGTGCCCCAGCAGATGGGAGGTTCTGTTGCCAGGGACATCCCATGTGCTGCTGTGGAGGGGATGGCACAGCCCCCCTCTGCCTCAAAACACCATCTTCTGCCAAGGCTGGCAGAGACCTTGCAGACTGCAACAAGCCCGGGAAGAGCTTCCTTAGGTGTGGTTCCTGACTGTCATGTCCTTATCAGAAAGCCGTGGGGAAGTTTGTGTTAGGCCTATTCTCTTGCTAAACAGAAGTTCAGCTTCCAAGTCTGTCAGCCCAGCTGGAAATGTCATTCCAAGTGGAGGTGCCTTAGGGGTAAAGCAATGTAGAGAGACCCTGCAGCTCTTGTAGCCTTCCTTGTATCCCCTTTCTAATACCACCAGCCTCTTTTGGTGCATAGCTCAGTAGCACCTTGGCAATACCCATGGTGGTAGGGGAGGAATTCCTGCTTGGCTCTTACAGAGGTCACAACTGCAGCAGTCTCACTACACATTCAGTGTTCTCCAGTTGTGCCAAATATAGCTTTTTGCTTTTGCTCCACAAGACACACGCTAACCAGAATATAAGGCCCTACTAAACAGATTTGGAAATACCTGGTCATTTTGATTGTATGATACACAATGGCCTTGAAAGCAGCCCTGGAGCATCAGTGTAGGGTGCCCTTTTCCACAGGTGCCTCGTGCTGGCTGGGGTGAGGGTGGGCTGTGGAGCTGATCTTTTACCTGCAGAAGTGGAGAGTGGCCTGCTGAGCAGAAGATGGGTGAATGTGCTAAAAGAGAAGCGTGTTTGGCTGGAGCTCAGTGCCTGTGTGCCCTGGCATGCTGTGCTGCGGGCTGGGTGAGGAGCAGGAGGGGCAGGCGTGGGGGGATAGGCCTTGGCACCACGGAGCGAGCGGCACGCCTGCTCCGACGGAAGGTGGGAGGAGATGGGAACCTGGGAGCTCCTGGTGGCATGGCTCAGCTTGCTCTCCTCTGCCCTGCCAGGCCAGGGCCCTGGCACTCCCTGCTGCTGTGCTCCTGTCCTTCATCCCCTTGTTGCTTTGCTTTGCTTTCTGGTGAGTTAACCTTGTTTTGCATGGGGAGAGAGTGGTGCAAGTGAAAGAGATCCTCATCAGTGGGGAAGGCAGAGACTCGTTCTTAAAATCTTCTCTTGACTCCTACTTCAGAGGAGCAGCAAAGCACTTCCTGTGTCCATGCAGGAGCTTGCCTGGCATGCTGGCACCAGGAGGATGCTCTCAGACAGCAAGGTGCTTTCTTGCAAAGCTGTCTGTGAAAATGTGTTATGAGTGCTTGGGGAGGGTCAAAACACAAAACCATCCTGTTAGCTCTGCAAGGGAAAGCTCACCAGCACACACAGCCCAGCCTGGAGCTGTGTGCAAATTCCTGAGGCAGGCACAGGGATAGAGGTCTGCATGATGGGGCCTGAGCTTGGTGTTAACCATCCCAGCATCACAGTAGACTCCCAGTGTCTCCAGTGCAGGGATTTTGGAAGAGTGACTCTCTGGGTGCTATCAGAAGACATGTAAATGCATGCAGAGCCAGCTCATGCACCCAGCAGGGAACAAGCCCTCCCCTGAGGAAGGAGTGGGTGGGCCTGCTCACTGTCTGGGCCTGAGAGGTAGGAAACACCCAAACGTCAGTCCTGGCTCCAGAAGCAGGCAACACAACTGTGTTGGTAATTGCAAGCTGTGTGGGGATTTTTGATGGCCCTACCCCACACTGGTTCATTCCTGTCTGGAAGAAAAGAGATGTTTTTCTCCAGTGGGCAAAGGGGAGCTGTGATCTCCTCTCCAGTTTGGTCACATCCATTTTACAGCATTAGGAGTGGCACTGACACAGCCATCCCGGGGGGAATGAGAGGTCCTAAATGTTTTCTTGACATTTCTTTATACAGCACCTTTGTGACATGGATGGAGTAAGGGAGCCCAGGAAAAGCCACAGACAGCAGGGAAGCTCAGTATGGGCAGAGTGGGGGATGAAGGCTCTGCCATGTCCCCTCTCCCTCTCTGGGAAAGGCTGCTGAGGTGCTGGGTGCCAGCAGCACCTCTCTCTTGAGTGCTGGATGCTTGGGCTTGTCTGCTTCCCTTGCCAGCAGACAGCTCCTGTGCTGCCCCCGTGTTGGTCACACACAACTTCTGGGGGGTGCTGCTGCTGGGGGGCTCAATAAAGTGTTGTTCTGGGGAGGGACATGGTGGCAAAGTGCCAGCACATGGTTGGGAAAAAAAATCTTGTTTCTCTGAAGACTGTTTCTCTGAACAGAGTGCCCTGCCCCCAGTGAAAGACCTGTCTCCACCAAGGAGGGCTTGATCCATCCAAGGCTTCCAAGCACTGGTGCCAGCTTTTGCAGGACAGAGGGCATCGGAAGGTCGTGGGAATAGACCCCAGCTCTGACTCCTCCAGGGATGCAGATTTTCCCCCATCCCTCCTCCTGCCCACTCCCACCCATTACCACCTCAGTGGCTCTCCCAGGTGTTGAATGGCCTCAGCCACTCTTCCTACACACTTTCTTTTTAAGGGGTTATTTTTAACCTGAACCCCTTCAGTGTTTGCTCACAGGATTCATCCCGTAGATAACTTTGGGGTCCCATCAAGAGAGTCAGACCCTGCAGCTTGGGGATGGAAGAGCAGCACAAAGGGAGGAAGGTGATGGGTGAAAGAAGCTGGCTGCTGTGCTCCAGTCACCTTCTCCCACATGGCATGGTGAGGGGGTTGTGCTGCAGATTGTTTGGCCCATAAAGGCAAAGTGATGCTGGCTCAAGGAGCACTGATGCCTGCTGCATCTGGGTGGTGGTTTGAGATCTGCTCCTGATGTGGTGAAATCCTGAGAGCCTTGTGGGGATGTGAAGGGAGGTGAGGTTTTTTGACTGGCTGTAGAAGGGCGTGGAGGGCCTTCCTTGTGTTTCTGAGGGGTTGTAGTAAGTGCAGAGGGTGAACAAAACTCATCAGTTGGTAAGACAAGGGTATAATTAAAGCCTTTCCACCTCCTTGCCTGACCTAATTTCTCTTAAATCGAATCTTACATGCTTTTAAACTTTGCCTTACCCAAGGATAAATGCAAAGCAATGCAATTAGGTTCAATGAAAAAACAAATGGTAGAAAACTGATCAGTGATAAAATTCTGATTTGATCTCCTGTAAAGTGGTGGTCTTCCTGCTGCTTCCTTGCCCCAGCAAAACCTCAGTTGCCAAAAGGACATTTGCCTCATCTATCACTCAAAAATATTTTTTCCCTTTACTTTTAACACCCAAAGCCTCTGGCCAAGGAAATACTTAATGTGCATAAAGCTTGCACCAAACAAACCAGGACAATTTTCCCACCATTGCAATTAACTTCCAATGCTATTCCTCACTCTCAAATGGCTGGGATATTCTTGCAAGGTCACTGTGGCTCACCAGAGCCTTGAGGCTGCTCTGGCCACTTTTCCTGCAACAGACTTTTTTTCTTTCCCCAGGAAAGTATTCCATTTTAAGTGTGAGCACATCTCCCTGGGTAGCAAGGGCACTTCTCCAGCTGTGAGAGTGGAGGTGGAACTGGCTCTCCTCGGTGCCCCTGTGTTGGAGCCACAACAGCATAAGGGGAGGGATGTCCCTTTGGTGAGTTGGAGCCAGATGTCCTGGCTGTGTCCCCTCCCAGCTCACACATGGGCAGGGCAGGCTGAGGAGCAGAAGAGCCCCTGATGCTGTATGAGCACTGCTCAGCTGTAACTAAAACATGAGTGTGCTCTCAACCCTGTTTTGGTCACAAATCTGAAATATGGCACCATGTGAGATGCTATGAAGCTTAGGTCAAAACCTAAGGAGGTGAAGTCAGAGCTTTTGTCCCTGTATTTTGTCACAAAACGAAAAAAGATGGATGAGATTTGTAGGTAAAGCCATAATATTTAATTAAACCAACTGTTATACCTCCAAAAAATACAACACTCTTTTTGGAATGGGGCAATTCTTTGGTTTTGGGCATCTATACCAATTAACTTAATAAAAGACAGCTTTGCAATTGTGCACTCAGAGCAGGTAGACTGCCTCTCTACTACTGAGACTACAACGAGGTAAGAAGTATAAAAGCAACACCTGAAGAGGAGGAGACCTGCAAACATACAGTGAGTGTATAAATCAGGTGAACAAAATGAACAAATTAACCTGTCAAATTCAATAGCTGAACATGGCATGCAGTCTAAAGTTCAACTTCGTATAGGCTTTTATTGCTTGCTCAGGATCAACTGCTCCAGTACCCTGCTGCTATTTTTTTTTGTGTGTGTGTTAGTGCTGTTAGTCCAAAGTAATAAAACTTCAAGAACTGGACTTTGGGTTTACACTGTTTGTGCTTGGGAATTGAAATTTTTAAATGGAATTTGTCTTTATCACCTAAAGAGAGTGTGTGTGAGAGAAACAAGCAAGAGGCAGATTTTTACATATCTACATCATCATGAATTTCAAAGGGCTTTACAAACCCTACTCTTCCAAAATCTATTAAAATGCTGTGCTTTGCATATGATTATATGAAGCTCATTAGTAAGAGTACTAATGAGCCTCTACACACCCGAGGCAGATAAATGAGGTTCCAGAGTAAAATGATTTGCTTAAGGTCAGACTCCTGAAAGTTGACAGCAGAGCTGGAAATAGAAACTATTGTTTCCCAGTCCCTTGTACCATATTCCCACGGATGGAATGTGTTGTGTTGTTTTTTTTTTAAGATTAAAACACTGCTGTTTGTTCATGCTGTTTCATTTCTCGTGTGTTCAATGTAATCTTCACAAATGCAAATGTCCTGACCTAGAGCTATATAAGGCCTTCATTAAAGCCTCTCCACAATACCAGTCTTCATGCAATTGTATAAAGCAGAAGGGGTAGCCCAATTTAACAATTCCCACGCCTCATAAAATGATTGGTCTGGTTTCTTTAAAGTGGGTTTAAGCCATAGCCCCCAACGTGATTGAACACGGAAGCCACACTATTAATTGTCTATCTTCTGCCATTAAGGCAGTGAGTTACTGGGGAGGGAGGCAAACAGTGTTTGTCTTTCATGCACTAATACACAATTTTGCATGTTTTTTTATCTTTATTTTCAGTCTGCAATGGAGCACACTGACCTTCCTCCTCCCTTCTCCTTTGAGGAGCTGTAATTGGAGTGGGGATGAGTGCAGGGAGATGTAGAACTGGTGCTGCACAAGAGAAGTTCCAGTGTTGGCATCATGGCTCTGTCCTGGACATGGGCAGCCACTGAACACTGCAGAGAGAAACTGGGCATAGCATTCCTGCTCCTGCAATGGAGGCAGACTAACACTGCTAGAGAGCTGCCCAGAAACTCCTGGTTACCCCATTCAGAGGGTCCTGCACCTCCATAATGGTGTGCTTTACCTGTGAATGGTGAAAGCACCTCTGTTCTCCTGCCCCTCTCTCCATGAATGCCTTTTTTCCCCCTGCTGTATATACACGTCTTTTCCTCACTTCCCTGAATGGCTGTTGCTCTTGTCAACAATTTAGAGTAAGGCCAGTGAAAGGGGTTTTGATAATTCTAGGCTTGCAGGTAGACCTGTGCCCCCCCCCCCCCAGCCCCCAAAAATATATACATACACACATATATATGTATGTATACATATATATATGAATATATACATATACATGTGAGAGAGAAAGCAAGAGAGTGAGCCTGCCAACAAGCCTCCCATGTGAATATGTGTGTGTACTTCTTGGCAGGGCACATGTGCCTGCACATTTTATACCATTCCTACGCACTCTTCTTATCCTGAGCCCATTTTAAACTTGGCTGTCTGGAGACACAAAATCATTCCCCGGGATGACAGTGCTGAGGAAGCCATGGGCTCCCGTGGTCATGGTTTGCCAGCCTTTGTGGAACTCGTAACACAGATCATCCATCCCTGGGCAGATGTTTTCTCCACCAGCTCTCCAGCCAGCGCTGGTAATGCTGGCAAGAGCAGCAGGGTATAAGAAGTTTACTTGTTGTATAAACCAAACAGATAACTATACATTCTCCTACTTATCTCAGCAGGGCTGGATCAAAGGATGGCCACAGAGTTCAAATACTTCATATTGATTAAAACTGGGGTTTTTTTGTAGGTTATCTGAAAACAGATACTTCAATGCACTGAGACAATAGCAATAAAAGCAATAAAACTGTGTTCTTCTTTTGGCACTAGTCCATTGTAAACAGTGAGCTACTGGGCTTAATGAGGCAATTCTGTACCATCACTTTTATTAACTGAATGTTTGTCTCCCGGCTATTCAGGTGGGCTATTACTGGCATTTAATATTACTGGCAACGTTGTTGTATGTTTTGTGCCAGTGCTGGCAAAGAGGAAGGTGATTCTTCCAGATAACAGCCCTGCAGTAGTATTTTTCTGTTTTTAACTGAGCAAAAGGCCAGGCAAAGCCACTGCACACTCGTATTTATCTTTGCCTTTTCCTTGCAAACTTTATTTCAAACGCTGAAAGAGTTAAATGGAATAATTACAGGCATAAGCATGTTGATTCTAGCTTCTGTTATGGCAAACACAAAAATGTATTGACCTAAAAGGTAAATGTTGATTGAAGCAGAAAACTGACGTCAATATGAACTCCAAAGTATTTTGTATCTTGATGTTTGGCACATGAGCACCATAGTGTATATATAGCGTGAAATACTTAGGTTTGTTTTAATTAGATGCATGATAAACTGGTGATTGTGGTTCTCATTTCAAGTGTAACAATTTACAGCATGACTGATTCTGCTGAAAAACCCAAAACTGTCAGCAACAGTTTGGAGGGCTGAGCAAACTGTCAAATGACATTGATGGGGTTTCCAGAGAAAAATATTCATATGCTCTGCTTAGTCTGCCCAAATTTTCAGGGTGATGTTTTTTTCTGACCAGCATGTTTTATACCAATACTTCC
The DNA here is from genome assembly GCA_013400215.1 of Cisticola juncidis. Classification (NCBI taxonomy): domain Eukaryota; kingdom Metazoa; phylum Chordata; class Aves; order Passeriformes; family Cisticolidae; genus Cisticola; species Cisticola juncidis. The sequence goes on along the minus strand of VXBR01004845.1, from coordinate 1,215,797 downwards.
TCCTCCCTCAGAAATGTGCTTGATGAAAATCAGTTTGTGGTGGAAGATGTACTAGCACCATGACTCTCTCTGCTGTAGATCTGCTGGTGCTGGTTTGGGATTCTCCCCCTCCTCTTGCCTCCCACAGCCCAGACCAGGCCCCTTGCACATGGAACCCCACCATTGCCAGCCTTTCCTTGTGTCAGCCAGTAGTTCTGATCTCCTGTTTTTCTCTGTCTGCAGTTCTGTACAGCACTGAGCTATCTCCTGAGAGTCTGGCAGCTCTGGGAATGTTGGTCTGCTGAGGACAGGGTGTCAGCAAGGTTGGGTCTTGTTGGAGCATTGTGGGTGCCTCAGAGAAGTCCATCAGTGTGCTTCCTGGTGCATCCAGCAACACTTCCACCATGTACAGAATGAGGGCAGATTTTATTTCACATTTCCACTGGGTCCCCACTTGTAGAGTGCAGAGATGGGTCATGGCTGGTGGCAAAGGGGTTGTGTGCCAGCTCCTGGTTCCTCCAAGTGAGGGGTGGGGGTGGGTCCCAGACAGTGGAGGCGTTTACAAGCACTGGTTGGAGCCTGGGGATGTGGGTGTACTGGGCCAGAGATGGCCAGGAACTGGATGGTCGCCCGAGGCAGGTGAAGGTGGAGCACGAGGGGGTGGTGTGCCTGCAGCTCTGCCAGCGGCCATGCTCGAGTAAACTACACTTAGAATTAGACTTGTAAATGTCCCAAGCAGCCCTTGGGAAAGAGCCCATTTCGATTGGCAGGGCTTCCCCCTGTCTGCATTGCACTGTGCAAACCCTGGCCAAGGCCCTCGCTGCCCCTCCAGCAGGGATGCTGCTCCAGCCCTGAGATCTGCATGTTCAGCAGCCGTGTCTGGCACTGCCACAGGACCTGCTGAGGAATCCTGGTGCATCAAAGCCCTCAAGCACGGGCTTGGGCTGCCTTCTGCATCTGTGGATTGACTAAAGCTTGCTTTATTTTTGTGAGCCTCCAGTGGGGAGCATAAGTGTGGGTAACATAAAGGCGTGTGCTCCAAAGCAGGACCCAACAAAAGAAAGGCAAGATGGAAGACAAAAAAGGGAAAAAAACCTCCAGGTCTTGGCTTCTTAAGAAGATCTGATTTCATACACAGGCTTGTGTTTTTTCCCATTGTATTTTCCTCACCCTGACATATAAATGGAGAGTGAATATTTTCACAGAGAGTGTTGCTCTTGATAGCTCAGTATTAACCCAGGGTTGGCTTGAACCTGGGCTTAGGAGAATGACTTGATCTGAAGGTAATTTGGAACACTGCTTTTACCCTCTCTCTTTTTAGAGTATCCCCATATCCCTCCTTTCAAGCATTTCTTTTCCTTTCAGAAATCCTAAAGGGAAGTAACTTTAATTTAACATTTTAAATTAAATATAAAAGAGGACATTCTTAAGATGCAGCATTACTGTGGTAGTTTATGTCCTAAGAAAGAGATTACTGACTTGAGACCTGTAGCCTTCTCCTTTTTCATAACTTGGCTACATTAAAAACACTGCATATGTCTGTAGATTGCCTTGGAATAGGTTCAGGAACTTAATGAAGAATTAAGTAATTGACTAGTTTTCCTTGAACCTTGATGGATAAACTGCAGCTTTTTCTTTTAAAGCAAGAATACTTTTTTTTTCCCCCCAAGTATTTCAGTTATTTACACTATGCAGCAAAACAAGGTCTCGAACAAGCAGGTTTTTTTCTGCGTTGCAAGTCTTTTTCTTCAGTTAACTTGGCTGCCTTCAGGGAAAAATGTGGCAGACAAGACTGGTGTTAAACAGCAAAAGCCAGCTGGGGAATCCCACCGCCTCCCCTTCTGGGGAAAAGTGAGGCAGACATCCAAGTCAAAAAACCAGCTAACTAGAGAACTTGCATTTCTCTTCCTCTTTCAGGTGACTTTAAGTGAAATACCTTTTGGTGATAGTAATCTGTTGCTTCAGGCCACTGACCATATATGTGGGTCTGGAGGGAACCAAAACCAGACAATTCAGAGGAAATTTTATAATCCATGTTAACTCAGTTGTGTGATGTGGCACACTCAGGGTGTTTCCATACCTGCTACAATCTCTCACTTGAGGACTGAAGTTTACTAAGAAATCATGGTGACAAATTATTTTAATTTCCCAGTGTTGTGCGGAGCAGAAATTGGGTCTCCTGCATTTTAATGGTGTGCTGTTTGTGACTGCTCTTGTGATTAATGTCCCAAGGTAAAAAGCATCAGGATGCACCAGAAGGAGGTGCTTTAAATAGAAAGCAGTCAAGTGAAAGGTGTTCATGAAGCATAGCTGTGCCCCCTGGATCACCAGGAAGGAGCCTGTCCCCGGGATGGGTGGGTGGTCTTGCTCCACAGCTGTGGCTGAGCTCTGAGCTCAGGATGCAGAGTGTGCTCAGCCTGTTGCCTGTGTCTGGCCATGCAAACCTATCTCAGTCCCCCAAGAGATCTATTACACTCTGACTCACTCTGCAGAGACACAGCCTGCGGAGGGATGGTAAATTTTCAAGGCAGTTACTTCAGAGTAAAACCACACTTGAGGAAGCCAGTTCCTTCCCATCAATGAGCTCAGCAGCCCTGCACCAGCACTTCACATCACAAATGATGTTTGGGGTGTTTGCCTGAACAGCACAGCCTGTTCGGAGATGGGGAACCCAGCCCACTTGTCACAATTTACCAATAAATCAAGGTTTCATGGAGCTTGTGAACTAGGTGATTCATCCTTCTCTTGGGAGGTGGGTGATCTTGTTGCTAGACTGGGTATTTCCCTGCCTTCAGTACTGATGCTGTGCCAAACTCACCTTTTCTCTTAGGGCTCCTCTGCACGTGGAGGCTGAGAGTTTGGATGTCTCCAGGCACATCACTGCAGGCTGGGAAGGATGGCAGGGATCAGCCTGCCAGTGTGCTGGACATTCTACCTATTTGGCTTTCCAAAGGTTCAGAGATCTCCTGCTCCAGTTCTCACATGGACTCCAGATGCAGGATTCCTGCTTAATCAGCATGCCTTCCTCTCTGCTTTTCAGGAAAAACCCAGCAAACCTGCCATGTGCAGGGCAGTTTAAGGTTTCATAAAGCTGTGTCAGAAACCAGTGCAACGGCAGGCTATTTTTTCATGTCACAGTGTTGGCTCTGCTGCTGACTGCACACAACTGTTGCATTTGGTGGCCAGGATAATTTGCTTGGAGATGAAATTCTGTGTGGCTGGATGAATCACAGGCTGCAGGAGCTGTGCAAGCACCAGCCGTGTCTCTATGTTCATCTATGTTTTGAACAACTCAGATGTTATCTTGCCCCAGGTTCTTTCCACACTGTCAAAATCAGTGCTGCTGGGTGATCATGTAGTTATCAGAGAGCAGATGGTTTGACCTAATTGTTCTGGTTTAAAGCAAATCAATGCCTTTCATGAATTCTTGTCCCAGTATAAGTCTAGCTCGTTTCTGCCCATTCAGAACAAATAAGTAGGAGCCTTAAGAGCCTTTACATGCTATTAACTTGCTACACATCCATTTGCAAAACTGATTTCCAGTGTCTGCATTTGCAAATGGGCAGCATGTGGGATCCAGCCAGGGGTAAAAAACTTGTCATATGAATTATGAATAAGCCCTGTCTGTGCTCTGTACTGGGTGCTTCTAACAGCTCTTTAGCTGAAATAACATGCAATCACATAAATATTTGGATTCTGCTTAACAGCTGGAATGGCAAAGAAACCAGGAACAAGTAACATTATACAATCCAATATAATCCAAGCTACACTTGTACCTTGCTAATGCAAGTGTTTATATACACTTACATGTATCTGTGTAACTATATTGTTAATTCTTGAGGTGGAGCTGCTACTGTGTGAGATATGCTGGCTTGATAAACTTTTTGGACTGAAGTGGAAGAAACTGTTCATTTATAGGAAGAATAAAAATGTTATGATTTAAACTTAATTCTTTGCATTTGCTATGCTGAAGACATAGCATGCTATTTTTGATTATCTTTTGCACTGGTCCTTCTTTTGGTTGTTCCCTGTATTGATATATTTTTTCCTGTTTCAGCATATAAACTTCTGGATTGCTGTGCTTCTGGTTTTCTTGGGAAACAAAGAGTGCTAGCAAATACACAGCTTTAACTCCAGCAATGAGTCAGCCAACATCAGTAGAGAAAAGGTGGTGGTCAGCACTGCTTGATGGTCACCATCAAATGAAACTGATAAGAAACAATTCAGTGGTCTGTTTCTCTGGTGTCTGTAGGTAACCTTATCTAGTGGAAGATGAGGCAGCAAATGCTCACTAGAACTCCTGTCAGTTTAAGCTGAGCAATTGCCCACCACTTCTTGTATGCATTTTTTTTTTTTTTTTTTCCATTTTGGGATATTTTCTTTTGATTAGAAACTTCCTTTTCCCAGCATGTCATGCATTTCTTCATTTCCAGCAGGGCTTAATTCCCGATTAAAACATGGTTTGCTAACAGCTTATATAACCCTGTAATGGAAAAAAAGGCTTCTTAGATGGAAAAATATTTACCCAGAGAGAACTTAGCTCAAGGCTTACAGCAAGCAGAGAAACTGTGCAAAACCACTGGGAGTGAATGAAGGTCATCCTTATCCCTTGATAGTTTGCTTGAACTGGTAAAGAGGGATTTGTTCCTTATGGAAAATAGAGACACTGGATACTTGAAGAGGCAGACATCTTCTGAAAATCTGTTGGGATATATGCAAAATGAAAATAAAAATAGCTATGTTGGTTTGGAAATGCACAAGCAGTGTCTGGTTTGTGTTTCTTAATAGGGGCTTACATTTGCATCAATGAATTTCATTACTTGCTACTGAAGAGATCTTCCTAAGGGGCATACCTTTCCCCCTGGGTAGCTCAGGTTAAGTCTTCCTGTTGAGTAGAGATCTCCCTACACTTGGGTAGGTGTTCTCTGATTGCTGTAAGTGCCTGATTTGTGGCTCCAGTGCAGTGGTCCCAAGTACCCAGGCAGGGCTGCAATGGGCTTCGTTCTTACCGCTTGTTTTGCATCAGCTGTTCTCGTGTCACTTCACTCCAAGGGGTCCAGGGGTAGAGGTGATGTTTAGACACAGAGTGTTGTGAGACTGTGTGCTGCCATTAACCTGCAGAGAGGGTTTTTTTTTTTTGATGGTACATAATGTAGATTTATATTCTGAGTTCCCCAAACATAGGCTTTTGTGATGGGAAGAGAACAGCAATGATACAAGGTCCTCTCAAGAAAGGCAATAATAGCTTAGTGTGACAGCTCACTATTCTCTCTCTTTCCCCTGCTCTCTCTAAAGCCTCACTATGCAGCACAGAAACACTTTTTGAACCCTTACAACACACCCTTTCTATCTGTCAAATATGCTTTTGCACCTGCACCCTATGGGCCAACAAGCCTGGTCAGCACGGTCCTCCACCCTGGATATTTGCTACAGTTTTGCTGCCTTTTGGAACTGGATCTGGGTGTTAGGACAATGTAATTCAGCCATGACAAAGCAATAAAAACAAACAGTTTATCTTCATGTTCTGGGTCTTGGAACACAGATATGCCTAACAGCAGGAAGTCATGGTTTACCTAAAAACAGGTGGAACCCAAACCACAGTCAGTGTGACCTCTGCTTAGCTCCAGACTATTACATCAGCAATGGACTCAATCCACAGAAAATATCTAAGGGTTGTAAGCATGAGGGATCTGGAATTAATACATTCACATTATTAACTTTTTTTTTTGTTTGTTTTGTTTTGTTTTGTTTTGTTTTGTTTGTTTGTTTGTTTGGAAGCAATTACTGGGAAATGGTGACATTACTACGTAGTTGGTTTTCTTTCCAGCTCTGTAGTATTTGTATTCCTTTGCCTTGTTTATTATTTTATGAGCATTTTTTCCTGGTTTTGTTTGCGAACAAGACAGCAGATACCTGGACCTAAAAACTATAGAGATGTAATCCAAAAACTGTGAAAGTTGGGTTATCCTGCCTGTGAGATCAGATGCCTAATAACGTAATAGGGATTATTACAAATCCAAACCAGATCCAAACCAGAGACTGAGTGACTCTGTCATGCATGTACAGCAGTAATTCTGATGATTCTTTTTATTCATATGACTATGTAGTTGATCCTTTGTTCCTTCTCTCCCACCAAAGCATCTCTGAATGCCAGTGATATGTAATTTTAATGAGAAACTGTGAATTTGAAAATAAACTTTACATGGATTGCAATTAGTTGCCAATCAACATTTAGTGTTTTGTTATGGAGGGCAAAAAAGCAGTATCTGAAGAGCTCTGGTTTGTCAGTTCTGCTGCATTCAGCCTGCTGAGAGCTTCTGTCCTTAGCCTGCCTCACCTGCTCCTGTGTCTCCTGTGTCCTTGGTGCACAGTAATGCCTTTGCATCAGGTGTACTAAGTCACTGCCACACTAAAAGTCTAAAGTCCTCTGAATGTCTCCCTAAACTCCCTAAATTTCCCCATATCTAGATGGTGAGTTCTGATTTGGCCTATCCAAGTCTCTCCAAAAGGGAGATCTGATGGAAATGGGGTTAAGAGTAGATTTTCCTTTTTTTTTTTT
>VXBR01004845.1:1183519-1208163 GCA_013400215.1 Cisticola juncidis | reverse complement strand
CCTCCGTTTTATGTAGAAACTGTTTTGGATACCTTTCTAAGCATCATTTCTCATGTTTTTGCTATTATCCAAAACTGTTTAAAATCATATCCAATGGCCTAAAGATTCTCCTTTCTGTCCATGTTCCTGGCCTGACTCTCCCGTAGCAGGCACATCCTACAGGATGGTTTCAGCAGGACTTGGGAGCTGCCCTCACTGAGCTGGAGCTGTGCTCTGCACTGCTGGCCACACTTGTGGAACACTGCCTCAACAGCAGCTCAGTATCACTAAACACGTTCTCATAAATGTGTCCACTTCTGATTTGGTTTATAGCAGATGCCATCTCATGTCATTTGTGCAGTGATCAAAGCATCAGGCGTATCCTGGGTATTAGTGGTGGGAAGCACTAGCCCCAGCCTGGTTCTGTGACATGGCTGTGCCTCCTCTCCCTGTCTAAGATGGGGTAGTAATGGCTGGATTAAAAAGTTGTCAGTGTCTATCAGCTTGGCATCACCTGCCATTCGATTCCCATGATTAGTGAGAGAGAAGTGAGTCAGAAACACAGAGCAGAGGCTATGGAGGGCCCCTGGAATCACACCAGATGCACCAGTGGTTTTCTGCTGCAGCCTCTGGGGTCAGTTCTGAGAGGCAGCAGGCAGGCAACTGAGGGAAGGGCTCTTGCATGAGAGGTTGAAGCTGGGTGAAGTATCCAGAACAACTGTGGGAGATATTTTCTGTGTACGTACAACCCTGAGATTATTTTCTATGTGGCTTTGTCACCTGTATGGTTAATCAGTCCTGTCCAAGCTTTTTGAAAAAAAAAAAAAAAAAAAGAAAAAAAAAAAAAGTGAAGAGAAAGGAGAAAAATAGCTCCTTGTTTTTAATGGTAACATTTAAAAATAATATAAATTCCTCCTCGGTGGCCAAACCACAGAAATTGCCATGCAGATCCAAGAGCAGGTGTGCCTCCTGGAGCTACTGGAACAGCATCAGAAACCTGCTGGATGCCCAGTAAAAAGTGTCCTCTTAATTGTGGGTCAAATTCTGCTCCAAATGTGGTTGAGAGCAAAACTCTTATTTACTTTAATGCTTGCTGCCTTTCATCTGTTGTTTTTGGAATAAGCTGGGATCAGACCTGGGAAGTGCACACAACTAGTGTCTGTTAGGGCAGAAGGAAGCCAGTGATTCTGGGAGAGGTTTGGGAATGAACTGATTGATATGTCCATGTTCTTGGGATGAGACCTTTCAGGAGTGTAACATGACAAAGGATATTACTGGTCTTTCAGCAGGAAACCGAAGTTATGGCCTTCCATTTTCACTTCACATTTTCCTTAATTTTGCCCACAGGCTGCTTTGGATATCTGCAGCCAAATGCCTGTGTGGCACTCAGCTCAGTAGGTCATTTCCACAGGGTTTTTGAGTTGCTCCCTCCTGCCAAACCAGTGCTCTGGGGGAGCCATCCCTTTATCTGCTGTTGTCAGTGATAAACAGCTCCATGCCTGCCTCAGGTAGTGAGCTGTGTCCCTGCACTACCTTGCCTGAGTAAGTGCTTCTGCTTAGCTGGCTTCATGGAGCTTCATGGACTTCAAGTTTCACTCAATGAGAAGTACCTACCTTCTTCAGCTCGGGACATGAAGAATTTCAGACTTTTTTTTGTGCTGTGGAAGTCATCCCATCCCTTCAAGAACAGCACGTGGTCTGAATAGGTTCTTGTATTGTGATGGAAATAAGAAAAGAACGAAGAGAAGTTGAGTGTATAGGCTACTGCAGGATATATTTCAAATTCCTAACCATATAGCCAGTCCAGTTTTTTGGTCACTGTGGATTTGGGGTGCTAAGTCATGGTTAACACAAATGTCCAAATAGATTCAGACCTCCCAATATCATTCTCTCTATTCGTACCCATCACAGACTTCAGAGATAATTGACCTGTTATTCAGTGGGAGAACTCCTTCCCACCCACTTTCCTCCCCCTTATTTCCCAAACCATTCCCTCTCACTTAAAGCCTTCCAAAACTTTTAAGACTTGATACTCCAGAGTGCTAAGCAGCCTGGCCCTGATTCAGCAGAGCACTTACACATAGGAATAATTTCATTTGAAGTCAATGCAGTTATTTGCATGCTTTAGTTGCTTTGGATGAATTGCTCCATATTCAATAGGGTGGAGTCCAGGGAGTCCTTTCCTGGCTGTGTCCCTGCTAGACAGGGAGGAAAGCTACAGTAGCTCTTTTCAGTGCTTGCCCCACTGGCGAACAAAAGGAAGCGGCACCTAGAAAGGGTATTTCTGGGCAGGATGGGGCTGTGGTTCACTAATGCTGTGTTGTAAAAGGCTTGTTCTCATTGTAGTCTTATCAGAGCCTGAGAGATTATTCTTATCAGAGCATGTAACAATATTTTTATCAGCTTGAAAGATGATTCTTTTATACCAGGGTGGCTGTAAGCCTCTTGAGACCTTTCCTTTTATTTACTTCTCTGCTCTACTTCTCTGCTGTACTTCTCTGCTTCTTTTCAATCAGCATTTGCCCTTTGATATGAAAGCTCACAATAGATTGACATTTGACATATAACATTGTGCTGGAGGTGTTTTACAGAGTAATATGCCTGGGTATGTGATTTAGGCCAGTGCCTCTTAGTTTGGGACTAGAAGTACATGTCAAGTAAGTGTCCAGTGCCTGTTTTGGGAGATTTAGCCCAGCAATGCTCATTCCTGACAGACCAAGCTGGGGGTAGAAAATAAAAGTATGCAGCTGTGATTGTATCCATGCTGCTTTGAGCTGCCAGTTTGTGCTCTGGGGTGAGATGAGCAGCTCTCTGGGATAGGAACATCCTCTTATTACACATGGAGTCCAGAGCAAGACTGAAGTTCCTGAGTCCTCCTGGAGAGCAGCCCTGGCCCTGGGGCAGCAGGGGTGGTGCATCCTTGGGGGCTGTCCCCCAGGGCAGTGGAGATGGGTCCCAATCTCCTGGCTGGGGGGAGAAAGGCTGGCTGCAGGGGGGCAAGACCTGGCCCTTGGCCTCTGGCCCTGACTCTTTTTGTTTCCTAGCTTGACCAAAGTCAAAGACTTGGCTGTCCATGTTTGTAGTGTAAATGAGGACACAGAAAACAGTGTGAGTGCTCAGTGGTTTTATTTTATCACATTCATGCCCCTCTAGTCCCTTCCCACCAGCAGACTGTGCATGGGCACTCATCTGCTTTTGTTGGTGCTGCAGATGTGGCAAGAGCAGCCATGCACTGAGTGAATGCCCCTGTCCAAATGACTTGGCAGCTAGAGAGGGGCTGAAATGTCCCTGTTAGCAGCAGAACCCACTCCTGTATCCTCCCTCTCACTCCAGTCTTACTGTGCCACCACCAGAGAAGGAGCAGGAAAAGTGCCATGGTGAAGGGAAAAAGAAACACTGGAAAACAGCTGAAGGGAGTTGTCTGGAAGGAGCCACTCCTGTTCCTGCCTGTGATTTTCAGCAGGGATGTAAAAGTCAGAGCTTGTTTCTTATCAGAGATGTGAATGCAAGGCACATGTGTAAGGGGCCTGACCACAGGTTTGCTTGGCTCAGGGACCTGCCCTGCCCTGCAGCAGGGGCAGTGGGACCAAGAGGACGAGGTCAAACCCTCCCCTCCTGCAGTAACTCAGCTCAAGGCAGCAACCTGCATCCCACTGCTGCTGCCCCCCTGCTCCCAGTACTGTGGCCATGTGCCAATGCAGGGGGCATGTGTGGATCAGGATGGTGCCCCAGCAGTGAATGCTGAGCCTGGTGCAGCCCCAGGCACAGGCATAGGGGCAGACACATGATCCTCCTCGGCAGCAAGGGTCTGTATGCTTTTTTGGAAGTCTTTTGGGACTATTTCTCCCGAGGTCTGTGCTGTCTGGGTGCAGTGCAGGCAGTAAAACTCAATGGCAGCAGTGCTGGTGGGGCCCTCACACCACGGTTCCCTCTTCACTCACTGGCAGTGCCATACAGAGGGTGGTGTTACATCTGCTGGGTGATGCACCCTGAATTTACATTACCTAACCCTCCCTATTTTTGGCCTGTTCTTGGCAAGTTTTAAATCCACCAACTTCCACTTAGAAAAACACCCAGTGGACCCCCCTCTCAATCCCTTTCCCCAAAGGGTTTCCTGTCCACAGATGGAAAAAACCGTGCTGGTGCATCCCACACAGCCTTGCCAGCTTCTGCAAATGGGGTCACAGTTCACAGCAGCTGCACTGGGCTGGTTTTGCTCATCTTTGCTCCCTGGCACCCTGCAGCCCAGAGTTTGGGCTGCCAAGGAACTGCTGCTGACCAGCTGCCTGCCCTGCTCTGCCTCTTGAGTGGCAGCACTGTTGGCCCTCAGGGCTGTGGTGAAAGCATTTGGGGTTGTGGCTGGAAAACTCCCCACACTCAGGCACCTGGAGGTAAACCGCCCAGATGTTTGGGTTTTTTTGATTTAGTTATTTTAAATTTTTTTTCTTGAAGACCTGAATTTACAAGCTAGCCTTGTGGGGATTTTTTTTAAGCTGGTATGGGAAAGAACTGTGCTGTGGAGAGGATAGGGGCTCGTGCCTAATTTCTGAATGCTTAAAGCTGGTGAAAGTGGCAACAGGACTGTGTTATTCACTATGATTACATCTACCCCTCCTTATAATGTAGACAGGTGTCCTCCACAAAACCATGGACCTGAGCTGCTTAGGAAGGCAGTGATCCTTTCAGAAAACCCTTTTCACATGGACTTAATGAAGAGCTGGATCAAACTTTTAAGGTAGTTTGAATAGTTTTTTTAACAGAAACTTAAGTCTAATCTAAAAATGATGTTGCAGATTGATGTTATACAAAAGGAATGACAAAGCATAGCAAAAATGCCCTGTGCTTCTCTAATTTCCAGCTCTAACTTAAAATCTTCATTTCTCTTGGAGTTTTGCTAGGACAAGAGGCAATGGACAGAAACTGGAACATATTCCACCTGAATATGAGGAAGAACTTCACTGTGTGGGTGCCTGAGCACTGGGACAGGCTGCCCAGAGAGGTTGTGCAGTCTCCCTCACTGGAGATATTCAAAAGCTGTCTGGATACAACCCTCAGCAATATGTCTGGGGGACTCACATTGACCCATCCTGTGGCTGTGTGACTGTGGTACCAGCCGTGCTACATTTTGCCAGCACTGTTTGCATCCTGCAGACATCCCAACTGCAGACTGACAACTTCTCTGGCCAAAAAAGCCCCCAACCTGGTGACGTGTACCTGGCCTGTGTGATGCAGCCATAAGGTGCTCGTCATTAAAGCTGTATGCAGATATTTAGATTTGCATGAGCTTCACAATCACATTTCCCTTGAGCTGCTGGGGCACTCATGGCTTGCTGTGAGGGGCTGGGGCCCTCAGCAATTTACAGGGTGGAGCCCATCTTCTGGCTTTAAAGTAGCTCCTCATGAATGTTCTAGACTGAGAGCAGAGGGACAGTGGCGCTTCCCACTGCTTGTACCCAGGGGAATAAAGGGAAGTGGGATTAGTGGGAGTTTTCAGAAGCCTCTAACTCACCATAGAGCATAAATATCTTCAAGGGTTTGCCCTCAGGTGCTTCTTAAAAAAGCAGCCGGGTTAAAGTGGCTTTGCTAAGTTTGTTCCCATGAATATGAATTTCCCCAGGCACTCTTTTTACATATACCTCTTAGATAAAAGCTACCACACAGTAAAAGAAAAACAACACACAACCCTCTTAATTAAAGATATCAGGGCAAGGAGGCTCCTCTAAAAAAAAAAAAAAAAGTTGCTCTAGTTTACAGGGCCCTGGGAAATAAAGCTGCTCATGATCTCTGTGGCTATCTCCCTGCTTCCTGCACAGAGCCTAGGCTCAGTGGATGCTGGCAAATCATTGCCCAGTGAAGGCAGGTGTTAGAAAAACCAACTTAAAATCTTCTTCTATCAGTCTGTTTTATGGGGCTGGTCCCTCTGGGTGTACCCTGCCTGCAGCCTTGTATCTATCTCCTTGCTTAGGTTATCTTCCTGCCTATGCATGCTGGGATCCCACTGGCCCCAAACCCCTGTGGGTTTTTCCAAATGCATGATGTATTTTGGATGACGGGCTCCTTTTGTGCCAGTGACAATAGAATGCCTCTCTCCCCCTTATCCTGTGCTTGTTCTCTGTAGGGCTCCTCTGCTTTTCCCTTTCCCAGTATCAGGTGAGGGTGGGCTGTCCAACTTTGGCAGAGGTGTGACCCCCTGGTGTAGGAAGCAGTCATTTTTACATGGCTATTCCCAGCTAGAAAATCATGGACTGTGGAAATGATCTCAAGGTGCTCAGGACCTGGGACAAATGAGTAGTTTACTTTGCCAAGAGCACAATGTGGAGGAAATGGAAGCAACAACAAGTGCTAACAGAAAAAAAAAACAAACTAAAAAACAACTGCTGGATGTGCCTGTTTTGTGCCAGTTAGTGCAATTTTGCTGACAGCTTGCTTTGATGTCAACTCATTCTTGTGAACAAGCCTGAGATCTTGTATTTGAATGCCAAGAAAATTCTGTTGTTGAAGACTTAAAAGTGCAAAGGCTTTTCCTGGTGTGTAATAACAGTATGGACCCATGAGATATACCTTTCAAAGTATACCAGTCTGGGACATTGTGGAGGGAGGGAAAAGATGGATGCATTTACCAGATAGAGGCTGCTAAGCACTGCCATCACTGGTCTGAAAATTCCATGTGCCTTTTTGGATGTGTTTGTGGGGTTTAACGGGAGGGGATTTCACTGTGCTGCCCTGTCTGCAGTTCGTGCTCACAGGGCGTTTTGGAAAGCGACGTTCTGCTGTGGTGCCTTGGCAGCGGAGCAGCGGACCTGACCGAAATGACAGAGGCCCGAGCTGCAGGAGCAGCGTGTGAGATCCAGAAGGCAGCCCAGACCTGGAAACCCCTTGCGAGAGCGACAGCGAGCTCTTATCTGGCTCTCCCATCGGTCTGCCGCTCCTGGGAACCGCGCAGCGCAGATTCCTCGCAGGGCTGGTTGTGTAGGTGGCCGAGCCTGTTATCGCAGGAAGGCAGCCTTAGTCATGGGAGCGGGCCTGCCAGGCGTGCCCTGCGCTCCATCCCTGCCGGGGAGCCGGGCCTGCCAGCCGGGCACGGCAATCGGCAGGACGGGGCTTGAGCGGGGAGCCGGGAACGCCGCTCGCCGGCACCCGGCGCTGCCGTGCCCAGCGCGGGTGTGAGTTAATGGGGAGCGCATGGGGAGGCACTCACAGCTCACAAGTGGTTGTGGTTTTGTTTTGTCAGCCCTTATCTCGCTCCCAGATCGGTGAAACTGCGCTGTGGGACAAACAGAGTGAGCGTACCACGGCTCTCGGATGGTGCAGCTCCTAGGCTGGGTGCACAACTCTGGGTAAACTTTCGGAGGCTCCTGGAAACACAGATCCCCTCAGGTGTGATGAAAGTGGGTGCAGTGAAACACAGGGTCCAAGGTGACAAATCCCTTGGGTTTAAACCTTAAAATCTCATCTTTCCTCACGTGTGGCAGAAGTAACTATTGATGAGAGGTCATAGAATTACACCGTTTGAAGCCCTGATTTTACACAAACATGACTGAATCCAAAAACTTTTTATTGCCTGTGAGGAATAACAAGAAATGCTGTGCCAGTTGTGTGGCTCCTAAGCTCATTTCCCCTCCTTTTGGCTGTTCCAGAAGCATTAAAGCAAGTAAATGCAGTACAGACTTTTCAATACAAGAAAGTGAAGGAAGCCTACTCTGCTCTGAGCAGGTTCCTCAAAGAAGCAGGGGGCTGTAGGACCCCATTGCAGGGAGCTGCGAGGCTGTGCTGAAGGAGGCAGAGGCAGCTTCAGTGGGTGACAAGCACCTGAAGCCTGGTTTCAGTCAGCACCCCAATTTGTGAAGGCATTCCCATCTGCTGCCACACTGGGAGCTTACCTGCAGCACAAGTTGCTAAGGTTATTTACCTATCATTTTCTTGCTACATATTGATTTTATTCTGTTGCCTGAAGGCGTAGAAATAATTAGCAAAAGAGTCTTCCCATCACATTTACTATGCAGTTAATTAGAAGTTTTATCCCATAGAGTAGTCATGTGAGAAAAAGAGCACTGTAGTAACTCAGGTGTTCTCCTCCCAGCTGATGTGAAATGGCAGGCCTCCACCAACTCCTGCCAGCCCGTGTTGCTTTATAATAGCACCAGGAACATGCTATGCTCCAAAAGACATAGGAAACACCAATGGCTTTTGTTTCTTGAACACTTGGAGACCCAGCATGCGCTCCAGGGAAACTCTCACTATTTAAGCAACCTGTTGGATAATTAAAAAACTTCTTGCAAATCAGTGCACTGTTCCTCCACTTTTTTTTTCCTGTCACTTTAGGAAGGGGCTGGCAGATCTGAGTCATTTGTGTACTCTTCACATTTACCTAGTGTGTGGATAGCCCAGGACAGTCAGGATAAGAGTTTGCATCTGGGCTTGGGAGCTCCAGGGCTCACCATAGTCATACCAAATGCTGAGCCTTGCCTTTCACCTCTGCTGAGATTTTTCCTGTGGAAGGATGGCTTTCCATGCATTGGCCAGCTTCGCAATGGCAGAAAAGCCTTTCTTGCCTTACAGTGATAAATCTCTAAGTCAGACAGATCAAGCATCTTTCTTCTCTCTTTCACACTGTAGACCCATGCAGAGTTTCCCATGGGAATGTGACTGACACTGGGTCCTGTGTCTGCCTCACAAGGTGACCAGTTAATCAACTCCACTGATATCTCCAAAATGCTCTATCTCCCGGGCAGAGTCTGGCAGTGTTTGGTTTGTGGCTTATGGAAGGGCAGAGACTGTGGTGTGGCACTTTAGTGTGCCACACTTGAGGGTGACAGTCACAGATCAGCTGCCTCTTGTGTGACTGCTGTCCATGAGCTGTGCTTGCAGGTGCTGCTGGGAGTGGGAGAAAGGAGCTGTGACCATGTGTGTGAGTACACAGCAGAGATGAAAAACAAACTTGTACATGCCAGTAGGTACTTTGGGCATTGATAATGAATCTCTCTCTTGTAACTGAGTGGCTTAAATCCAGCCTAGAGAGAATAATGTTTATTCCTGAAAAGAAGGCTCTTCAGCATGATTTTCTGGCTGCACTCCAGCATCTGATATCTATTTCTAAAACTGGGATAGGTACATGTGAATCCCAGAGAGGAACTGTGACTGGTGGTTAGATGAAGGTATATCTCAGTCTCACCTCCCAGAAAGTGGCTCCTCTAAAGCTGGGAGGAAGCATATGCTGGCTTGGCCACTTTTCCATCTGTAGAACCTCATGTGTCTGGAAGAGGAGTTGAGCCAGGTAGCTGGTAGTCCTCTGAAACTGCTCCCATTAAAGTTTGTTCCAGACTCTGACATGAAGAGAGCATTTGTGCTTTGGCAGAGGGGGAAAGACTGGCCAGGAGCTGCTTTTGAGTATCGCTGCTTCCTGCAGAAAGAATCTCAGCACTTGGACAATCACCTGAACATATGGGCTGGTACCATGTCCCTGGAGAGGTCCCCAGCCAGCAAAGAGAGGGTGGGTGGAAGTGCAGGGCAGGACACCTTCCAGCAACAGCCAGGGAGGGGGCTGAGCAGAGACCAGGGTTTCAGCAAGCCCAGGCTTTGTTTTCAGAGCCTCCCCTGCAAGGTGGCTGTAAGCAATGTGCCTTTTAGTTCTGCAGTCACAAGCCTACTTGCATGGTAACTTCTTTGGGTCTGCGTGCTGTGCATTTTCCTGTTGTCTCCTTCAGCCTCAGTTTAACTTGATGCTCTTCTAGAGGGTGGGAGCTTCTCTGCAGAATCACTGCCCCCCGAGGTGCCCCCTGTGCCAGGGGTGCAGGCAGGCAGACACCCAGGGGCAGAACCCTGTGCTGGGCTCTGGGAATCTGAGTCATCTTCTGGATGCTCTGGATGGCACCCTAGGGCTGGTATCAGCACCTAAGTTAGACACCTTAAAATTAGAATTAGCCCAAGATTAATGTGTGTTGATCTTCCCCAGCCCTTCACAAACACACCTGTTCTTTAACCACAGTCACATTTCTGTTTGGCTGGTGTCTGGTTTTCCAGATGAAGGCCTTTTTACCTGCAGTCAGTGTTGTGAAGAGGGTAACACAATTCCTGGGTAACTGGCACTGGGTGCTGTCTCTGCCTCAGGAGGTGGCCAGTTGACCACCTGCACTGACATCTCTGAAATGGCCTCCCTGACAGAGTCTGGGGGTGTCTGGCCCATGGTTCATCAAAGGTCAGAGACTGTGGAATTCTGCATGCCACACTTGACAGTGACAGTCACTGATGAGCTTGTGGGTATCATGAGCATGGGGAGCATCTGCAAACTACTGGATGAGCCTGGAACAAGGGATCATCTATTCTGTGTGCCTCAAGATTGTGGTCTGAGGTGCATGTTCAGTTTGGACAATATTAGGCAGTACTTTAAAAAGCAAATTCAGTTGTATCAGTGGAAAAAGATAAATTCTGCTTGCCAAAAGCCTCATTCTATTAGATATTTATCATTGTCTTATCTGTTTAGATAATAGCTATTCAATTCATAGCTCAAAGCTAATATTGTGTTAAAAGTGACCTTTCCATCCCCATCTTGCACAAAAGAACCTGCAAGTTCAAAATTAATAACTTCAACTTTAAGCTTGTATAGGAATAACTT
The DNA here is from genome assembly GCA_013400215.1 of Cisticola juncidis. Lineage (NCBI taxonomy): Eukaryota > Metazoa > Chordata > Aves > Passeriformes > Cisticolidae > Cisticola > Cisticola juncidis. The sequence goes on along the minus strand of VXBR01004845.1, from coordinate 1,197,572 downwards.
CAACTTTAATTGTATAGGAAACAGCTAGATTATAAATTGATTGCTTCTTCAGAGAAGACTTCTTTTTTTCCCCTTAAAATATCTTGATAAGCAATATTGCTTACTCAGTTATAATTTAGGGCAAGTTCACTTTGAACCAGCTGTGCTAGAGGAAGACATTACCATTGCCTGCCCACTGGCTGCCGTGCCAGAGGGAGGAAGCTGCAGGAGCAGCAGCCCTCTCTGGTGTGTTGTGGTGGGATCCCTGGGAGCGTTTCCCAGGCACAATCTTCCTGCCTGGAGCAAGCAGCTGGCTCTGGAGGTTTGAGGGCTTGCCCTCAGCACGAGGTGCAGGGCAAGCTACCGGGCAGGAAGACAACACGAAGGCCTGACTCGATCTGCCAGCAAAACCACTTGTTATCTGTAACCCACTGGAGATGAAAGCAGCCCTGTTTACCTGCTTAAACTGTTGGGGTGAACCCATTGTGTGCTAAGGAGGAAAACAGGTTATGGGCATGTTGTGGTGCTAAGCTGCTGAGCTGACACAGCAAGACTTGGAAGTCTTGTCCTCCCCTAACTCCAGACTTACAGTGGGCTGTGATGTGTACCAGTGGAATGTACCCCAAGAATTTTTGGGCTGGAAACATGAGGAGCTGCTTCTACCTGCAGCTGTGGGAAGGTGTCTGATGATATTTCTAAATGATGGATGAGGAAAAGGGCAGCAAATCTTCAAGTGGTTATTGTAGTTTAAGAAGACCTTGAGCTTTCAGATATTTTAACTTTGCAGAATGACTTTGCATCTGATGGGAAGCAGCATTGGTGTCTATGTTTGGATTCCCATGGGCTGTGTAAAAAAGTCTATGGGGAGTGCTAACCAAAGCAATTTCAATTCTTGTCTGTGATCCTTATGTATTGTTCTTGTTTCAGTGTCAAATAAGACATTTCACAACTCAGAGTTGCTTATCTTGTTTGTGATGAAAGCAGCAATTCTGTTGCTGGAGAGCAGAGAGTCTGTGGTTTCTCATTATTGAATATATAATTTCTGGGGTTCATCTTTGAGCCTCTCTAACCCTAAAGTAATTGGGAGATACCACAGCTGCAGCTTGAACTTTCCTCCTAACTGGTGCTCTTGGTGAGGCTTTCAAGTTTTAGCAGGAGCAGAGAAGGGGAGAAGATTGGAATTTCCCTCTGTAAGTAGCTAATCAGAAACCAGTGGTCTCCTTGCGTGTCTGAAATTAACCTTTAGGTGGGAGATTCCCAGAGCTCTTTCCAGATAGCACAAGATGTCATGGTTAGAGAGCCCTTTCCAGATAGCACAAGATGTCATGGTTAGAGTCTGTTGTCTTCTACTCAGAAGTCACATATCAGAGTTTCCCTTTCAGAACATGTCTGGGACACAAACTTTTGAAGCACATTTTGATGAAAGGTCATCCTTTATCACTACAGGAACATATATCTCTTGCTAATTGAATTCAAATCAAAACTTCGCATGCCTTGCTGCGTCTGAGGGAGAAAATAAGCTGGCCATGGCAAACTGGTATCATTTGAACTAGCTTGACACTGGCCTAAAGAATTTCTGACTTGGGGATGCACTTTCCTCCTAAAACACACAGATCTGCAAACACACCTGTGCATGTGGCAGGTGGAAAGGCTGAAATGCAGCATGCTGCTCTGGATGCAGACCTGCCTTAAAGAAGTGCTCAGGGATTGCTTCCCCTTGACAGATTTTTTGGTGGCTCTAGTGTGCCTGTGAATCATGAGGCTGTGCTGAAGTACCAGCAGCATGATGGAGAGGGAGGAGTGGGTTCTGGCAGGAGCAGAGGATGGAAAGAAGAAGAAGCCCAGTGGGTTACCAGTCTCCACTGTTTCTGACAGAGATGGTGCTTGTGGGATTGTTGAAGGACACCTCATCTCTCTCTGGACATGCATAATGTGGTTTGCAGGAGTTATTGGTTAAAGTAAGGCCAGAGGACTACATAAACCCTGCCTTGAGGAACTGTTTCCATAAATTTTCTGCTGACTTCCCAGAGGTGGTGAAAAATGCTCTCGTCTGAACCAGATTTACGCAGGAAAGGGATCAAGTCTTGCAAAATATTTAATCATTGCAGCAGATACATGTGAGTAGTTTGGCAGACAATAGCAGTTTTCACACTTTTATCAAGAGCTTTTGGCAGTTGTATAACTGGAGAGGGAAGAGAAATTTGGAGCAGCAGCCACAGTAGCTCCTGGTGGGGTGAGGACAGTGGCGCCAGGGAGGTGTGCAAGGGAGAGGAGCCAGACCTTGGCAGCATGAAGTGAAAGACCAACCCAAGCCCAGGAGCTGCATTGCAGGCAACTTCTATTTGTCATTTTTTCTCGGAATTGTAGCAGTCAAGCAAGGCCCACAGAGGCCTGGAGTTGCTCCAGGAGAAACCTGCAGGCTGTGGGAGCAGGGAGTACTGCCCCCCTTCACCCTCTGGCTCTTTGCTTGGCATACAAGCTGCTGGTGGGCCAGGGATGACTTTGCATCCTGCTTCACCCCACCAGCTCACCCTGAGGCTTTTCTCTTCCTCTTTCCTTGCACAGGAAGGTTTTTTTTTTAAACTCCTTCTTAGAAAAAGCATTGGCAAGGTGCATTGTAGATAGCAAGCAGGAGCTTCCACCCTTGAGGTGACAAATCCTCCCCCACAGCTCATGTTGCTGTGCCAGTGCTGGAGGTGCTTCCTGCTGACTCACAAGGGCCACTTCCTTGGTCCTGCCGTGGAGAGGAGTCAGGCACTGAGCTGAGGACAGCGAGAGACAGGATTTGCCAATGGAATGAGCCTCACCATCTTCTTTTGTGGGTGTGCAGAGCAATCCCCATGGATCTGTTGAGTCAGTCCCAACTGGAGTGCTTGGCTGCCAGAGAGCCTCTGCTTGAGGCCAGGAGACTGGCATGACACACAGGCAGGTGCAGGAGAATTAGGCTGAGTGTGAGGTGCCAATGTGAGCACTGCCAGGCATTGAAGGGCTCAGCTAAGCTCCTGCACACGAGGGGCAGAGCTCAGACCCCCATACACCAGCTGCCTTGCTATGCATGCTGTGCATTAAACCCCAAAGCAGACTGGTTCAAGAGGATTTTTAATATTGCCGTTACCTTGCTTTTTCAGCTCACTCTTTCTCTTGTATTTCTGATGAGCTGGAGAAGTGCTTTGTGTGCAGGCAGGTTCTACCTCTCGTATCAGGATGTTCATGGTACTGGAAGATGCTTCTTTTTCCCCAGCTCCAGCAGGCTTGTTCAAATCCAGTAGCCACTGGTGGCTGTCTAACTTGCACAAAGGGGGAAGAAAACCACAAATCAGTCTGATTTTAACCTTCTAAAAAAGGCGTTATCCATCACTTTTAAAACTAATAAATTCCTCCAAAAGAAGAAGTGACAAGAGCAAAGGGAAAATCAGTAACTACCAAGATGCTTGGCGTGGTTGAATCACCCAACCTGCCTTTCTGAAGTTAGCTTCCAACACTGCTGAAATCACTTACAAAAAATGTATCTTAGAAAAATGAGAGTGATCTTCTCGGTTTCTCTTTCTCTCTAAAACCAGAAGGTGCTCTTTGACAAAGGACATCACTGCACACTACTACATGATGTAGGAGGCCCTGGTGAGCCATCTTGCTGCAAACTAATTTGGGCAAGAATTACTCAGAAAAGTTTCCTTGAAATAGGTGAGACACAGGCACATTTTGGCTGCTTCCTAAAAGTAAGAAGTGTCTGCACTGTGATTTAAGAGTAGCTGGTTTATGAATCAGGGTTTCCCCAGACTTGCTCTGATTGTCAGGGCTGCTGCTGCAAGGCTCTTTGCTTTGCTCAGTCCTAGCTCCTGCATGGCCAGGTAGAACTGCCATGGCTTTGACCTTGCACAGAGGTTGGCCTCACAGTTTTAAAGGCAATAATACCTCTTCCATCTGATGGATGTCAGGAAGCTGATAGTGCTTCAGTGCTGACTAGGGAGCAAACACCCTGAAGAGAGATCCTTTGATAGAAAAATTGGTCCATGTGTGGGCTGGCTGCAGTCAGTACAGATGGCACCCCAGCCTGGAAGAGAGAAGAACTCTCCAGGAACAAGCCTGTAGGACCATGGGACATGGGCCCAATCCCATTTCCTATTCTGATCTTCAAAAGTGAACCTGGCCAGAGTTTGGTTTTAGTTTTTGGGATAGAAGCTGGTTTAGGGTATGAGTCCTTGAATCTGTTTTTCCCAGGTTGGTCCCTACCCTGCTGCACTGGGATGCAGACCACATAGGAGCAAGAGGCTGCTGAATGTTTGCTTCAGGATGCTGGTGCCTCCTAAGCAGTGCCAGATCTCTACATGCAAGGCTGGCTTTTGGAACACTATCATCAGGGTCACATTTTTGTACTTACCCTTTCTGATGGTTGTTGGTGTGAGCCCTTGGTGCACACTGGCTGTCTGTCTGAGGTTGAGCAGAATGGAATAAATCAGATTATCTCTGGCTTCTGGTGATGTGTGTCACAGCCTCAGCTCTCCAGGGGGTGTTTGTATTGTGCCTCGTGGTGCCAAAATGGGATTTTTCAGTGTTGGCCTCAGAACCCACGGGATCAGAGCGTTTGTGAGAAGCCAGGCTGCAGAACAGAAACTTTCCAGCAGCTGCTGCTCGGTGTGAACTGCTGGGGATGAGTTCACCTCTGATTCACTGCCTGCCATCCACAAGGCTGGCTCCTTCCCACCAGAGGACTCTGCTCCTTCCCTTTCCCATCAGTGGAGCAGAGAGCTGTCAGTGGGTCCATGCAAGCTGCTTTTGACTGTCTAGAGTTGAAATGATCCTCAGGAATACATTAAACTGGAGTGAAAAGAAACTGAAGCCACCCGAGGCTGAATCAGAAACTGAAGAAAAATAAGGGAACAATGTAAAACAATGCCTTTGCACCAAGCCTGTTAAATTCAATACACTTTAAAGCAGTGAAGGGTTTTGGAAAGATGCCATGAGGTCCAGGGTTATGAAAGTAAGTTGAGAACAGGGTGTTGATTATGTAAGGAAAAAGAACTTTTTGAAAAAAAAATTTTTATGCTTTTACTGGAGAAATTAATTCCTGTGCACTGGGCCCGGTAATTTTTTGTCTAGTTGAAATGTTTCTAACGAGATAATATACTTCAATTTTGAAGTAACCTGGGGTTTTAAGTCATAAAAATATTTTCCAGCCCAGTTGGTGAATAGTTTGTAGTGACGTATTCTGAACTTCAGGTACCACTGAAATTATTTCCATGAATCTGCAAATGTAGCAATAAGCCAAAACTTTGCCTTTATGCAAAGGAAAGTAAAGAAAAAAAAAAGATAAACAAAGGACTTTCCCAGGCTTATTCCATCTCTTCTTGATGTCATTTCATCTGACATTTATTTGAAAATCAAAACATGAGAGCATGTGTACTTCCTGTGCCTCACATTACTGCAATTTTAGAAGGAGAGGAAATGAATGTTTTCCTATTCAGTTACTACTTTTGTTCTGATTCAAATGTTAGCTACACTGGATACAGATCTGTCCAGGCATTTCTGTTTTGTTTCTCTTCCACCTTTTCAGTTTTCCAACCTCTAATTTATTTTACAGTCAGGCTGCTGCTGTGTGCTCAGAAACCACAGGAGTGTGGAAGAGTAACAGACCACATACCACACACACTGATATTTTTATGAAATCAGGTCAGTCATTTTCAATCCCTCTTGCCAGCAGAGGAAAATGACGTCTTGTGTTGTGATAACTGTGAAAATCCCCTGTCACTTCCAGCGTGAATCAGAAGAGAACTGTTCCTGTTTGTGGGGAAAAAGCAAATTTCAAATGTCCATGTGCTGCAGTGAGATGAAGTTGGGCAGGCAATCTCACTGCCCCAAACACAGAAGCCAAAAATCTCTATCTGATAACACCAATAACACAAGGCTTATTCTTATAGTCCTGCTCCCTTGAGATTGGGAAGGGCACAAGGCAAACATGAATGAGCTGATGGTGGCTGGCAGTGCACAGCTAATATTGATTTGGGATCTCTACCCATGAGCTGTAGCCCTTGGAGATGTGTCTGTTCTCAACTGTGTGTTCTGAAACTTCAATATTAATATAATAAATAATTCTTCAAATTATTTCCCTAATTCTCTCTTTTAGCTTGAGCTAAGAGTTTCACATTTGGTAATAAATGTCCAAGACCTGTCTTAAAAGTGTAGGTTTGAAACAAGAACCTATCCTATTGCTCATTTTCTGCCAAAAATTGCATTGCAGGCCAGTTTCCAGATGTCTTGTTAGCCAGCACATGTTTCTGGCTAAAAGGTTACTATGAGTATGCCTACCAAAAAGCATGAAGGTATGTTTATCCTGTGGGAACTGTTCCTCCTTGCCACAGAAGCCCATGTGCTCCTGCTGACTCACTAGGCTAAGGAGCCATCTCACAGTTTTGGTGAAAGGGCTGCAAGACTGAGTCTGGATCAGAGGCACTTGCTATGCCATTAGTTATGCTTCAGCAAGGGCTTTTCCTCTTCTGATCTATTTTGCTCTGGGCCAGATGGGTTGGTAAGACTTATAATGTCTGGTAGCACTGGTACAACTCTCCTCTCTTGTATATTTAACTTTGGGGAACAGGGAAGGACAGTTTGATTTCTGAAAGAGGGCTCCTATTTGTTTTCAGAGCTTGACTTCAGTCCTCTCATGAAGGCAACATCAGATGTTTTTTGTTTCAGAAGTGTTCCAGACACAAGGTGCCTCTGCCCATGGCTTTGCTCTGGTCAGGGCTCCTTCTCATGCCCTTGTGGTGCCAATGCTGCCCCTGGCATGGCCAGTGGGAACCAGGTGGGCATGCAGCCTGTCTGCCAGGGTGCTGAGCCCTGTCCCCTTCTGTGCATGCACAAAACACTCAAAACCTCTGCAAAGATTAGGGCAGGTTGTCTAAGGTCACAGGGAAGGTTGGGGGAGAAAAAAAAAGAAGTAAATCTAGATCTTGATGTGTGACACTAGTGCAGACCCACCATCCTTCCCTCTCTTCTGTGCTTGAGGAAGTCCCCTTCTTCCTTTGCAGAGAGCATTTCCTTCTGCTTGGGGCTTCTTGAGCAGTGGAATCACTGCTGCAGGTCACTGAGCCATGTCTGTCCCCTCCTGGGGGAGGCTGCCAGTCAGCTCCCTCTCCCTGCATTGGCCAAAAGATTAAGCTGCCTCCATATTTTGCTCTGTGTTGCTTTCATTGTGAAACTGATGCCAGATGAATTCTGGCTGTGTCCCCTTTGGCATGACCCCATTAAATGTCCGTGTGTAGGAGAAGTCACAGGTGGATCTTTTCAGGAAGTCCTGGAGAGCAAGAGGGATGAAAGCCCATGCTGCCTTCCTAAGTGCAAGCTGGGGGAAAACTCCTGATGGGCTGGAAACATGAGCTCAGGAGGGAGTAGCAGCTTCTCCCCCAAGGGCTGATGAAGGACTGGGAGCACATATATGACCCATAGGAGAAGATGTTGGTTGCCCTTGTCTGTCTCGCCTGTGATGCAAACCTAATTCTACCTGGGCTGGAGTTGAGCCAGGGACACGAGCTTGGGATGCCTCACCAACAGCAACACAGCTGCTGGAGCCTGGCACTGTGGTTTCAAATCCAAGTATTCTCTGCAGTGATGGGATGGATCCCATCCCAGAAAAGAGAAATGGGATGGCCCAAGGCTGGCAGGCAGCCATGTGTGCTCAAGTGTTTCCTGGGAAGCTGCTGGCGTTGCCAGTGTCAGGTCAGCTCTCCTGGAGCTCGCAGCCAGCAGGATTGCGCAGTGCCTGGACAGAGCAGAGCTATGCCACGCCTGGGGCCTCCAGACATTGTTGTCCTGCAGATAAATAACAGGGTCTGAGCTGCTGATGTTGCTTGTAACGTTGTGAGTCAGGTTTTCCAAAGAGCATGGTGCTGAGCTATGGGAAAAACCAGCCCTGTGTTTAGGTGTCTGCTGGACTGAAGAGCTCCTGAGAAATTTTGGTACCCTGCTACAGGAGCTGCATTTCCTTGGGTGCCATGGCTCATGTCTTGTGCTCAGGCTGGAGCCTTGCCTCCCTGGCCCTGTGCTGAATCCCTGGGTGTGCTGGCCCAGTTCTGGGTGAGATCACAGTCCCAGGTGTCATCTTTGATGTGTGGCTCTCACAGGGACCAAAGTGTGGCACCTCTGGGGAACTTCCTGCCTGTACAACTGGGTGACATCAGGCAGAACTGGCTCCCTTGTGTACCAAGCAATTTCTGCTTAGGACTGTATATTTATTTTTAAGAAGGGAAGTACAGCTGTACACTTTTCACACTGCATCAGTGTTAAGAAAAACCACAGAGACGAAGCTGTCACAGGAAAAATGCCACATCATCTCAAAATGATTCCAGCTGTGCTTCTCTTTTTACATAACATTGTGGTGTAGCATTTTCACTCTTTTTCTGCTTTACTTTTTGTTTATTTGTTTCTTGGTTTTGCCATAGACAAGGTTCAGTGGTAAATTTCAGAGCAAGTACTTCAAGTACTGCAAGTGCTGTTGCTCACAGCCTTCCCCATGCCTACAACCAGCTAGTGAGCAAGACTTCATATGTGCTGCTATATGTGGGGACCAGCTACTCTTTGGATCACACCTTTATTCTGTTGTGTTTTCCCTTACCCTTACCTGTATCATATTTTTATTTGCCATTTCCTCCTTTTTTGGCTGTGACTTTTAAAAGTTGTTGATGGATGGATAATACAAGGACTCTTTGTCTGCTTTTTCCTCTTTTTTTTTTTTTGTCTTTAAAATATGATTTAAAGACTTCACCATCACCACCACCACCACTTCTTCTTTCACCCAGTGCTGCTAAGGCAATTTACAGTGAAGCTGGGATCTGGATGGTGCTTTTAAGGCAATGGCTCCTAGAAAATCTGTGAGACCAGCAGGAATGTTGCCCAAACCATCTGCTCTCTACCCTGTAGTAACAAGTTTAATGATCATCCAGTTTCTAAAGCTGAAATTGAGTTATGATTGAGACCATCCCCATGGCCCCCCTTCTATCCCCTGATGTAGCAGTAACCCTAACATAGCCCATACACATTCTCAGGGAGAGAAACACCTGCTGTGGTTCCTCTACCACCATGGACATGGGGACATGAGCTTGACTTTTCTGGGCAACTTGTTATGTCTTTCCTCTGAAGAAAAGGCTGAAGTCCAGGTGAAAGATACTTAAATAGATTGGGGATGGTGTGGCTGGACAGTGCCCAGGCAGAAAGGGACCTGGGGGTGCTGGTGACAGCAGCTGAACAGCAACCAGTAGAGTGTCCTGGTGTCAAGAAGGCCAAGGTATCCTGGCCTGGATTAGGAACAGTGTGACCAGCAGGAGCAGGGAGGTCATTCTTCCTCTGTACTCAGCACTGGTGAGGCCACACCTCGAGTGCTGTGTCCAGCTCTGGGCGCCTCAGTTCAGGAAGGACATTGAGTGCTGTGTCCAGCTCTGGGCGCCTCAGTTCAGGAAGGACATTGAGTGCTGTGTCCAGCTCTGGGCGCCTCAGTTCAGGAAGGACATTGAGTGCTGTGTCCAGCTCTGGGCGCCTCAGTTCAGGAAGGACATTGAGTGCTGTGTCCAGCTCTGTCCCCTCAGTTCAGAAAGGACATTGAGATGCTTGAGCGCAACCAGAGGTGGCAACAAAGCTGGAGAGAGGGGCTTGGAACACAAACCCTGTGAGGAACAACTGAGGGAGCTGGGGTAATTTAGCCTGGAGAAAAGGAGACTCAGGGTGACCTTATCACTCTCTACAACTGCCTGAAAGGTGCCTGTGGCCAGGTGGGAGTTGGTCTCTTTCTCCAGACAACAACTGACAGAATGAGAGGACAGTCTTAAGCTGCACCAAGGGAAAAAGTAGGTCAGCTATTAGGAAAAGTTTCTGTGGAAAGAGTGATAAAGTAATGGAATGGTCTGCCTGGGCAGGTGGTGGAGTCACTATCTTTGGATGTGTTTAAAAAAAGACTGGATGTAGCACTCACTGCCATGGTTTAGTTGAGGTGTTAGGGCATGGGTTGGACTCAATGATCTTGATGGTCTCTTCCAAACTAGTGATTCTGTGATTCTATGAAATAAACCCTATTTATCTGGCTGCCACAGCAGCTGTTCCTTTGAATCAGCTGTTTCTTTGGAGGGGGAGGAGTGACCATAAAGGGGTCAGTAACCCTATGGGGCAGTGATCTGTTTGGGATGCCAGACATGAAGGACAGAGAGTGCCTGGGCCCGCCTCCTGTATGCTCTGGCCCAGGGCCAGGCTGGACACTCCAAGTCCTTCTTGTGGAAATTGTGAGAATTTGGATTGTTATCATTTGGAGTGTCTTCTGAAATTGCTGCACAAAAGTCCAAACTGCTTGAACAACAGGACTTCAGACTGCCCCCTGTAACCTTTCTGGCCAAGTCAAAAAGTTAAATTCTTTAGTTTTGTTTAGATGAAGTAAATTGTTATGGTTTGGGTTTTGGTTTGCATCTTAAGGTATATTTTACTATAGACCATTTCCATGAAATTAACAGAAAATGTATTGAAACAGCATCATTTGGAAAGATTCCTCAGTAATTTGGTTGGCTGTGACTGGGGCATGGAAACTTTTGGCTTTCAACCATTTTTACCCCGACCCAGGATAAAATTGAGGCTGAGTTGTCAGGTGGTAAAGCTGCCCCACTGCGATTTTCCTAACAAACCTAGTAATTATCTTTGCAGTGTGGGATTGCAGTCTTTGTCTTCAGATCTACTAGATGAAGCACAAAGACTGTTTGGCCCAGCCTGCAAGCCTTTCTAAGCACTTGAACCCAACTGATTTCAATGGAAATGGTCTGACTAAGCATCCTTTGAATGTCAGAGGTCTAAGAGGATGCAGACAGCTCTTGACAGTGCAGAGAACATCCTGTGTGAAAGATGGCATCCAAAGTACAACTGCAGTACGAGACAGCAGTTTAATGGGCTCTCAGACAAAAGACATGGCTGGGAGAGTGTGTGCTAGAGGACAGGACAAACCAGTGGGAATTCTTCTATATCACAAAAGAAGGTGCTGAAAGAGTAAGGAGAGTAAATGGCTTCATAGGTTGAATAAGTTTGGTGGCCTGCATGACAGTAAGCCTGTGAGAGGGCAGAATGCCAAAGCGAAGTGACACCAAAGTAATGATTTATCCCTGGAAATGGTGGTTATTAAATGTGCAGATGCTGGAAATGCTGCTGGCTGGTGTGCAGTGATGCTGCACGACAGTGTCAGCAGGGAGTGTCACATCTCCCAAGTGTGTTCTCCTGGGAGGATAACACAAAATGTGAGTAGCACTCCAAGTTCATGAGAATTCAAGCAAATGTTGAAGCGAGGCAAAACTATTTTATTTTCTTTGGCAAGATGAACTCTTGAGAAGATATGAAAGTAAGAATCCTTTTGATGGAAGGGAACAAACCTCCGTGTTTCAGCCAAATTTATATTTTCTGCTGTTAAAAGAAGAAAACTTCTCTTCTCTTTTTTTTTTTTTTTCGCAGAAAAGGCAGGAAGAGGAGACTGAAAGTTTAATTTATGGGTTAGATGCTCAATTTTTGTGCAATTAGAAGGAAAAAAGCTCTCAAAGGAAAATACTTGTAAGTGTTTCAGGTTTTGCTTGCATTGTTCAAAACATTGGATACCCTTGTTATGTCAGTCATGGTGAGAGATTTCTGTTTTTAAGACACCCAGTTGCTCAGCCAGGACACCAAGCAATCAATGAGTGCCTTCTCTGCATCCTGTCAGTCTAAAAGATGTAAATGTAAAGAGTGTAATAAAATGAGATGTATAAACTCCTAGTGGAAAGAAAAATTAATTTCTCAATTAAATTTCTTCTGCATCTTTTAAGGTGAACAGCTAAATTGACTTGTCACTATGAAATATTTATTTTTATGTCAGTAAAAGAATGCAATAAGAATAAATTTACAGCATATGAAATTGAAATAACTCATTTAAAAAATAGATCAAAGCTTGAATTTAAAATATTTGATGTTGGGACAGGTTTATAGATGTTAACCAGAGAGCATAAGCCTTGTAGATTATTTTCTTTTTGTTTTCCTACCTCGTGTGTGGCTGTAGTACTGTGGGAAGGGGATTATTTGTGAGGGGAGAGGGATGTTCAATATATGGGCAGAGGGACCTATGGCACTAGCTGGACTTATCTCCAAACCTCTGTATTCCCTCTAAGAGCCTGATCCTCAGGATCTGTCTGCTCTCTTGTAGTGCCTTGACGTGACTCATGTTCTCTTAGGTCCTAATATGCAGCATTCAGCAGTTGAAAATCTGGTTTTGGAGATTTTTTTAGATTCCCCCCGACCCCCCGCCCTCACTCCATGGTTCTTGTTCTCATAGCTTCTTAATCATTCTCCTCTGCCTTGGCTTCCTGAAAGGAGCCCATCTGCTCTCTTGCACTGCTTTCTGTCTGCACTGAAACCACAAAACTCAGATTAGGCTCTTCAAAAGCTTTACCAGGCTTCAGGAACTCCTGGAGCAAATCTGGGCTCGTTTTCATGCAAATCCAAATACCTTTTATGGTTTTGTTTCAACTTGACATTTTGATTTTGAGATTTTTTCAGCTTCTCAGACCCTACGGCTTTATGTGAAACCCAAAGGGCGTGAACTTACATGAACTAAAATGGAAAAAATATTCTGATGAACCCACTGAAAACTGAAACTACGTTCCCACAACTGTGCTTAATAGACTGCCCTGTTTTTCTCTTAATTGCAGAAGTGGCAACTACTGTTCCTCAGCTAGGAACTGCAGCAAGGTTGAGTTTCCAGTTTATGTGCATTAGGTATATAAAACAGGGATCCTGGTAAATCACAGATGGTTTGTCCTCTTCCAACAGGCAGTCAGTAAATAGGGAACCTTCTCTACCTCAGTGTGACCTGAGCAATGGGAAAATCAATGTTTTCCCCTGCCAGGGTGTGCTGCCACAGGAGTGATGCAGGCTTCTTGTCACAGTGGGTCACTCACTCTGTCACTTCCAGGGAAATTGCAGGGTGTCCTCTACCTCAGTCAGCCAAGCTCTGACCATGGAGGAGAGAGAAGGAGAAAGGGTTGTTCCTTGACTAGCTAGAGGCAGGGCTGCTGATGGGAGAGGGAGCTCCAGTCAAGCTTTAGCAAGTATATGGGGACCTGGCTCTCATGGTAGTGGCCAGTTTGGCCCACACTGACCCAAGCCTGTCTGCTCTAGGCATGGAGCAGAACCTCAAACATTGTCTTCCCTCTCCAGCACACAGGGTTTCCAAAGCTGTTCAGGTCTTTCTGACAGGACAAGCTCATGATGCTCCCTAGCCTGAGCATGGCCCTAGGGAACTGTGTGAGATGCAGGTTGAGGAGAAAATGGAGCTTGCACAGGGCTCTGGTGATCTGTAGTGTCAAGCTGTCTTGTTGGACATAAAGAACTGGGTCAAGATCTGTGATCCAAATCACATATCCTGTGTTACTACTAGTCCTGTGAGTCAAACCTGCAAGGTCTTAGTATCACAAAGGATTCTAGGAATTAAAAATGGAGTCATGGAATTCTCTCCCTTTTTCTCAGCAACTCTGAACCACAGAAACTTTTCTCTACCCTCTTAATTCAGCTTACCAACCCGGTACACCCTTCAGGGTCTGGGGACTGGCTCTCCAAGAAAGCTCCCATAGATGAGAGGAGCTGGAAGTTCTTGGCACCCTGAAGTTCTCTGTCCTTCTGTCAAATCTGATATGGGACAGGAAACCCTGCCCTGCATGCTGCAGTGCACAACACTCCTTCCCCACTCATGCCAAAATACGGTGGGCTTTGAGAAGGACTTTTAGCACTTGAAAAAAAAAAAGAAGTGATACTGTGATGAACCTCTCCCTCTCATTCCCTCGGTAGTGCAGATTGCTTTCCCTGCCAGAAAGGACAGGGATAAGACCCCCCTGCAGGACAGGTGAGAGCAGAGGCAGAGCTGTGGGAAGCGCAAGCCAAGCCTGGGGAGCTGTCCTCACTTCTGGGCTTGGTCCTGGACAGGAACCCTGTTCTGGTTTTGTCCCTCAGGCTTCAAGCACAAGAAGATGACACAGTAGGAAATGAAACAACCAGTAGTAGTGGGCTTTTTTTTTTTTTTTTTTTTTTTTTTTTT